>JAGKTI010011313.1:16036-26650 GCA_018397915.1 Birgus latro
TATGTGTGTGTGTGTGTGTGTGTGTGTGTGTGTTACTAGCTATTATGTAGTGTGTTATGATATATTAGAGTCCTGACAGTAATAATACTTCAGCTACACAACACTAGAGCTCGTTATCAAGCTTTGATAAAAGGTATTGCGAATGCTGGTAATGGCAAAGTCACCATTAACTTACTTCCAGTTCACGATCAACGTCAAATAATCAATTAATGTATACATAAACATGGTTTGAAGCCTTTGTTTCAAGACAGGAATCTGATGATCTATTTTTCATACTTTGAAGCGACTCTAACACCAACATGTACTATTCATAGCAGATAATCTGTTCACAGTCTATCAAATATACCCTTTTCCTTCTAAGAATAATGACACCTTGGTCATCATCATTATCAACACCAACACCGAACTCATCATGGTCTCCAAGAGACAGGACACTGTCACTTTCACTAGTGAATCAACGATTAAACGAAAGTGTCGAAAATCCTTTATGGTTTTCATCTTTATCCTCTGTACATTTTCACATTTCAGCCAACTGGAGCAGTCCCTTGTGAAATGGCTGTCATAAGAAATCATGACATTCATCAGCATTGCAAGTTCACATTTGTTCCAGATAAACTCACCCTCCATCAGCGCATCGGGCATTCACAGTTTTTCTACTTCACTCATAACACATCAGATTTCGTAATTTGTCCAGATACACCACCAACTCATACTTCAGTATCAGGACTATACATAGCACTTGACTATTGTGATGTACCCTACACATTTTTATCCACCTTAGCTACAGACAATCACTATGCCATCCTTAATCACACACACAAATACATTCAACCAATGCCTGAAATGGATTTAAACATGAACACAAATTATAGCTGACTTCACCTAAGTTTGAAACTATGCAATTAATCAATCAAACAATGAAGGCCTGGGAAGAACTGAGTATAAGTATGTTCAGTCCAAATTATGATGTGTATAGCCCAGCTCCAGTTGTCTTTATACTCTTCTCCATTGTATTTAGTATTGTTATGCTTCGTGTTTAAGTCTAACTCCTTGTCCTTTGATCACAAGCGACTGATTTGGGGTTGTTTTCTAGACCAGGTCCAGTGCATACAACTAAAGGAACAGGGAACAAAAGCTTGTGTCAACCAACCTTGCACGTATATTGCCTTAGATTTAACACACAACACTTAACACAATATTAACCCGCCGAGTCCCACCGACGTACGATGCACATCACTACTTTTTTCTGTGGACAGACCCATCGACGTGCATCGTACGTCAGTCAATTGCAAGGCCCGTCGTTTGCACATTTTTCAAGATTTGCGGGTGATTTTTGGTAGGCATATGTGGGAGACCTTCCTCTACTTGCTGTCAAGCGGGGATACTGCCTGGCCCCACCTGACTCCTCCCCCCTTCCCCCCCACACTCGGCAATTCACCTGTTAGCAGTAACCTGGCCAATAAAGACATGTTGCCCCAAGGTCTCTCCAATGACGAAATTCACAGTGAAAGTGATTCCTGAGGTGGAGGACAAAGAAATAAAGAAGCTAGAGCAAGAAACAAACAGAAGTGATGAGATGGTAATGTCGTAAAGGAAGGTGCCATATGTGGATGTGTTTTTTGACTGAACAATGCTTCTATTGCCTATATAATTGCGTGAAAACCAATACAGTCTTGTACTACACATAAATTCGTATCAAATAAATAAATAAATACGTAATTTAAAGTGGCTTGAATTAGTTAACCCTTCCATAGTTCATTTTCTTTGTAGTCAGGTACCATGAGAATGAAGGCAAACGTAAGGCTGACTGACACCTGTACATCTCAGGAGGGCGATTTTTCTACGAATTTTCGATGTTTCTCACCAAAAGTGGAGGTTTGAGCCAAAAAAAGAAAAGTTGAAAATCGGTCGGGTTCTGAGGGTGTGTTGGGTAAAAAATAGGTCGGGACTGGACGGATTAACACAGTACACTATACATGTTAAAGGCACAAATAAGACAGGAGGACTCTGGTTTGGGCTGCTGGAGACTTGGGCTGCTCATAAGTGTCATCCAGGTGTGGGAGGGGTCTCGTCAGGTGTGCCTTCCCACAAGAGGCATGGGACCACCGCCAGGGGCCAGGTCATCCGGAGTGGGCTGCTGGGTGGCGTGGAGGGAGGCCCTTCCCTTGTGGGGCCTCAGTGGGGAGTTTGGCCCTCAGAACTGGGGCCGAATAGGGCGAGAAGGTGCGCTTGTCTGTGCCCGCTTCTGGAGGACTGCTTGCTGATGAGGCTGGGGAGGTCACGCCCCAGGGTCTTGGGTGTTTGAAGGTTGTGGTCTCTCTCAGGCTGAGTCACAGTCAGGGGCTGCCTATGGTGTCCCTTCCTCCGGGAGTCCAACAGTGAGAGGCGTCATCGGGGCGCTGGCTGCAGGGCACGGATCCCCAGACTCACTACGGGGCCTTGTCAGATCTCCTCCAGCTGCAACTCAGCCTGGGAACTGCCTCTGTGGGGAAAGAGAGAAGGGTGTCCTGCTTGGCCTCTGTATGGGTGAGGCAAGCAAGGGATGTCCTCCGTGGGGGAAGTCACAGGGGTAGCAGACAAGGGACGTACGGTGGCTGATCCCTCCCTGGTGCGGGCGGTGGCTGTCACCATGGTTCCACTAGCCCCTAGGACAGCAGGTGAAGGGTGTACGGTGGCCGACCCTTCCCTGGCACGGATGGTGGCCATCACCGTGGTCCTGCTCCCAGTGGAGGTCTCGGTAGCGTGGTCGGAGGTACTTGTTGGGAAGTCAATGACGGATTATTTAATACAGCCAGAATAAAGTCGTGAGACGTATTATCAACGAAGGTAAGTTACAGCACTCTTGGGCTACTGAGTTTTATTGTACAGTTTTATTGTACAGTTATCTTGAGACAGGATGTTTAGGTAAGGTAGAAGCGTCTAATCGATCTCCTGTGGGCTTCCACGTGTTTGAATACGTCATGTGTTTCTTGGTTGTTTGGACTACGAGGATATTTTGAGAAACACCATATGTTAGAATTCTTGATAGTCTGGGACAACAGACTGCATACAGATATCATGTGAAATCAGACACTACATCCTGTACATTGTGTTATGAGATATATACTAATGCCTACATATCGCTCGGTCACGCCCACTGTCGTACCAACGGCAGGAAATATTGTCCTTAATATATTAATATATATTACAATCAACTTGCAAGTTAATTAAGTGAAGTACATAATATTGTAAAAGTTACTGTATTGAGAAAATAACAATTTTAATTTAATTTTCTATTTACTATAACTGTCTGCCATCAATATGTGATGAGAAAAAAAAAACCTATAATTTTAAAATAAGCCACCAGCCTTGTGATGGGTAAACTGGGCTGGCTAAGAAGATTTAGAATTAGTATTACATTTTCTTGGGATCAGCGTACGGGTTATGCTCGTGACAATAGGGGTAGCACAAGGGTAGCGAGTAGCCTCAGCAGCCGTAGTCCTGTAACAGGATGGGGATAGGTGTGGACTTTGATACTGCATATATCATGAGAATCTCGGTCCACTGGATTTCGGTGGGAATGAGTAGTCTCCTCTTCACTAGTTCTCTCCTCTGTGTGAATTACCTCAGTACACTCTCAACAAAAATATTATACCATTATTACCAACAAGTCATGTACAGTCTTCATGAGCAGGAGAAGGAAGAAGACCAGTATGAATGCGGGATTACATGGATTTTTATTACCCACTCCAAAAACTCATATAAAATGCAAGAATGGAAAAGAATTTCGATAGTGACTGGTTCACAATTGGTTGGACAGATAATATATGACACCACTGTTAGGGACGAGTAGTAAATATCATTACTAGAGAACTAAGAGAACAATTGGAGCTAAGAGAGTGAGAACAGAATAGAAAGTGAAATATACTGAGAGTATACCTTACAGCCGTGGTAGGGTATAACAGGACGGGCCAGATAAAAAGTATATTTGTTAAAGTAACTTGTTGCTCGATGACGAAGTGAAAAATTTCCTAAGGGCAGTGTGTCATGATTAAGGGAATATATTGAGTCAGGGCAGACAACTGTGTAAAACATATCCTAGATGGGTGAGAGTAATAAAATGACTGTATAAAGTGTATTTTGATGATTAAGGGTAATAAGGTAATTGAGTTAAAGTGTATCTGTGATAATTAAGAGTAACAAGATAATTGTGCTGAAGTGTAATATTAATTATTAATAATAAGAAGAGAGTTACTGGTATATTGAGTAATATAAAGAAGTGATATAACAATGTTTGATGTTATAGTAACAGTGCTGTTATACTAACGTGATGTTATACTAGAGTAATATCCTTAGTATTATTCAGATATTAAAAAGTAACATTCTTAGTGCTATTATGTAATAGGTGTCAAGTCTTTAATTAACAATTTAATGAACTTGAGAGTTATATGGAAGTAGCGAGTAAAGATTAACACTTGTATGAGAACTGAGAACAACATGCAAGAGAGTTATAATTTGGCTACGTGAGTAACACTTATGATTAATTATTTGATTTATGAATTTTTGTTATAGTGTTGTGTACAACTGTAAGGTGGCATGATTTAATGATTTTATTAGTACAGTAACATCATAGTCACGTGACTTTGAAATTGATGAGTAAGAGTGATGAGTTTATTGGTTTGACTTAGTGTATGAAGTGTATATAGTTTATAGATAAAGGAGAAAAGGAAAGAAAAGAGAGTTTCAGATATCCTTGGAATCCCTTCCTGTTAATTCAGGGACAAGCCGTTCCCACATTACGCCGGCCTTAAATGGACTTGTGAAGAATTTACATATCGTTGTGTCTGACTCCCTACTTGCATTTGTCCAACGCTACCTAACCCAACCACCTTAAACCAAACCAAACTTAACCTTGTTTAAGATTACTTGACATCACTTAAGAGAAAAATAACGTAAGAGAAAGCCAAGTAGGGGGCACGGCACTTGTGGTAGTTTCTTGGTGCCGAGATGAATGCCGTTGTCAGAATGCAGGTGGGTCATTGTGTCAAGGGCGGTTTCAGGGTCGAGCACTATGTGTCCGGAATGGGTGAACAGGTGATCACCATGCTGGTGAAGCTTAGAGAATACTTGGGGCGGTATCCAATGGGGACGATTTTTGTTCTGCCACTGGTGTAGGAGGTTGGGTTCAGCGTTGATGGAGTTGAGTGGTAGTCGGGACAAGGCGTCGGCGTTGGTGTGCAATTTGCCCGGTCGATAGATAGATCACGTAGTCGAACTCCTTGAGAGTTTCTCTCCACCTGATCAGCTGGGCGTTGTGGGTGTTGGACTGACGTAGCCATTGGAGCGACTGGTGGTCGGTTATAATGGTGATGTGTATGCCTGAGAGGTAGGCTTGGAAGTGCTCCAATGCCCATATGATGCCTAGGCATTCTCGTTTAGCGGTGGCGTAGTTTTTCTCAGCTTGGTTGAGGGTGCAGCTGGTGCTTCATTGTGCTCCCGCCCTTCATGGACCTGGGAGAGGACGGCGCCGATAGCCACTACAGACACGTCGGTGTATAGGCGGAAAGGCAGGGTGTAGTCAGAGAAAGCGACGATCGGGGCAGTGATAAGTTTGGTTTTGAGGGTGTGGAATGCTGTGACCCGATCGTTGGTCCAAGTGAAGGGCTCGCCCTTTTAAGTCATGTTGTGAAGGGGCTTTGTGATGTTGGCGAACCCTTTTTACGAAGCGCCGGTAGTAAGATGTGAGCTTGAGAAAGGCGCATACTTTGTGGACATCTCGTGGTAGGGGGAAGTCTGCGATAGCACACAGCTTGTCAGGGTCGGGTGCTATGCCTTCCTTCGAGATGTGCCCCAGGAAGGAGACAGACCGTTCAGCCAGGATGCACTTTGATGGTTTGAGCTTAAGTCCCGTCTGGCAGATGCACAGGAAGACTTGCTTGAGGTGCTGGAGGTGGTCGGCCCATGTCTGGCTAAAAATGATTACATCGTCCAGGTATGCCAGGCAGATTTCTCAGGTGAGTCCGCTGAGGACTGACTCCATTAGTTGGGAAAACATAGCGGGGGTATTGCAGAGTCCAAATGGGAGGACGTTAATCTCACAGTGTTTCCTGTTACTGGTTGAGACGGCTGTTTCCTCCGTCCTCTGGGTGTACTGGGACTTGCCAGTATCCTGATTATAGGTCCAAGGTGGAGAACCAGAATGCTCCATACAGGGAGTCAAGGGAGTCGTCTATCCTGGGTAGGGGGGTGGCGTTCTTTGTGGTCACGTCGTTCAGTAATCGATAATCCACACACAAGTTCATGGTAATATCTTTCTTTTTGACCAGGACGACTGGAGAGGACCACAGGCTGGTGGAGGGAGATACGACATTGGCATCAAGCATTTCCTGGACCTGCCAGTTTTCCTCAGCCTGTTGTTTTGAGTTTTTCTGCCGTGATGGTTGGTGAATAGGTGGTCCTGTGGTGTGGATTACGTGTGTCAGGTACGTGGTGTGGCCGATGTCTCGCCTGGTGAGGCGAGAGGTGTTCGGGTAGAGGGGTAGGGTGGCAGGGGAGGAGGGGGAGGGGGTGCACAAGGCTCCGCTTCCTCCATTTCTCTGACCACTAATCCTTTGGGGAGGGTGAGGGGGGTAGGGGAGATGTTTGTGAGATATGCTGCCTCGAGGTGAGGTGGGAGGAAGGTGGGGGACAGTAGACAGGAGGACAGGGTTCCAGGTGGTAGGTTAGGGGAGAACACGATGGAGGTTCTGGTGGGCCTGCTCAGGTGTAGCCAGGCCTCAGGCTGAGGGGGGGATGGTCAAGACGGAGGCGATGGTTGCAGGGAAGGTGGGGTGTGGAGGAACAGGGGGGTAGGGGGGTAGGGAGCAGGGTGGAGGACATGTTGGGGGGGTAGGGTGAGTGAGGGGATGAGGGTGTGCACATGCAGAGTGGCTGGAAGGGGAGGTCTGGAGGCTTCTGGAAATGGAGACGTTGCTTGTGACAGTCAATGCTGGTATGAAATTTTTGCAGGAGGTCCAGCCCCAAGTAGCCATCGTAGGCATGGCAGGTTGAGTCGAAAATAATGAACTTATGTTGGGTGGATGCTTGCAGGTGGGTATTGGCACGCAGGGCCCGGGCTTCCCCACGTAATGGCAGGGGGCCATCCCCCGCATCTACGAAGTGAGCTGAGGTGGGGAGAAGTGGGCCGAAAGCCAATTTGTGGCAGGAGTAGAAGTGGCTGTAGAGGCTCCCGTATCGACCAGTAGCCTCGCTTTTACCCCATTCAGTCTCATCTTGTCGTAGACTGGAGGCCAGTATTTTTGTGAGGTGGCCCCTGCCACTGTGGGAAGGTGTGGGGGCGGTCTTAAAAACCCAGCTGCTGTGGGACGTCTTCCTCTTCGGAATCCACTTCCCCGTGGTCGGCGCAGTAAACGAATGAGGCATCATCCTCGGTGCCCTCATTGTCCAGTGAGGAGACTTTCTGGCGCCCTTGGGTGGTGGTCCTGCGCTGGGCAGCCTTTAGCTGCTCGCGGATGTTTTGGATAGGACATCTGTGGCTGCAGGTAGAGAATTCCCACGGGTTGATGGATATAAAATTAGTATTTTCCTTGGGGTGGGGCATCTTTTAGTAGGGTGTGCCCTGGGTATGGTGGGTGTCGCTGGAGGGCTTGCGTTGGTGGGGGGCGTCCGTGGCTTGTGGTGTGGCGTCGTCCTCTGTGTGGGGAACTTACTGACAGCACCGATGTGCTGTGGGGTGGAGCGGGCAGGTAAGAGGCGTCTGACTGACTGGATGTCTTTGTCGAGGTCTCCCGTTGGATCATATGTGGTGAAGTGTTCCCTTATGATGCTGGGGAGGATCCTCAACAGTGTGCTGAATATGTGTTGTTCCCGGGTGGCTGTGTCAGTCTCTGGGTATGTGGTGATGATGAGTCACCTGGCCTGGATGAGTGTGTCGTCCAGGCTGCCGTCGTAGGTGAGGGTGTCTAGCTGTGACAAAGCTACAACTTTCCCCAAGGATGGCGTGACTGCCTGGGTCACGATTTTGGTGAAATCTGCCCAGGTCAGCTCCGAGATGATCTTGGGCGCAATACATGACACTGCTTTGCCCAGGTGAGGCAGGGTAACTGCTATGTTCTGCCGGTCATCGTCGAATTCTATGTCTAGGAGTGGCTTGACCATGGACAGGTACGTGTTAATATCATATTGTTCGGGGTCGAACTTTGGCAACTGCACGTGTGGTTGACGAATGAAGAGGTGAAAGGACATTGTGGGGTGGATTTGGATGTGATTGAGAAAATTAGGAGAAATACACTGAGGTGGTTTGGAGATGTGGAGAGATTGAAGAATAAAAGACTGACCAAGAGAGTGTATGTGAGTGAAGTGGAGGGAGGGAGGGGGAGGGGGGAACCGAGGATGAGGTGGAAGGATGAAGTTGAGAGGTACAGTACATGAGGAAGGGGGGAATGAACTGGAGGGAGGGCAGTCAAAAGGTGGGTGACAGAGCGACTTGGAGGCGTTTTGTCTGTGGCCACCCTTTGTGGGATTAGGGCATCAGGCTATAGATAGATAGATAGAGGTGGTTAGGCTGCCATCTTGCTATACTTTCCCTTACGTTCCTCGTTGCTACTGACCAGATCAAGAACCACCGCTAGCCACTAATGTTATGCTACGTGTTCAAAGTCCAACTCCTTGTCCTTTGATTATATGAGTGACTGATTTGGGGTTCTCTTCTAGACTGGGTCTAGTGCATGCAACTAGAAGAACAGGGCATAAAAACTCGGGTCAACCAACCTTACATGTATATTGCCTTAGATTCAACAAAACACTTAACACAATATTAACACAGTACATTATACAGGTCAAAGGCACAAATAAGACTGGAGGACTCTGGTTTGGGATGCTGGAGACTTGGACTGCTCACAGGTGTCGTCCAGGTGTGGGAGGGGCCTCGTCAGGTGTGCCTTCCCACAGGAGGCACAGGACCACTGCTAGGGGCCAGGTCATCCGAAGTGGGTTGTTGGGCAGCGTGGAGGGAGGCCCTTCCCTAGTGGGGCCTTGGTGGGGAGTTTCACCCTCGGGACTGGGGCCGAATACAGCGAGCTGGCGCGCTTGTCTGTGCCCACTCCTGTAGGAGGACTGCTGGCTGTTGGGGCTGGGGAGGTCATGCCTCGGGGTCCTGGGTTTTTGAGGGCTGCGGTCTCTCTCAGGCGGAGTTGCAGTCAGGGGCTGCCTGTGGCATACCTTCCTCCAGGAGTCCAAAGGTGAGGGGCATCATCGGGGCGCTGGCTGCAGGGCACGGAACCCCAGACTCATTACGGGCCCTTGCCAGATCTCCTCCAGCTGCAACTTCACCTGGGAACTGCCTCTGTGGGGAGGGAGAGAAGGGTGTCCAGCTCGGTCTCTGGATAGGCGAGGCAAACAAGGGACGTCCTCCGTGGGGGAAGTCAGGGGTAGCAGACGAGGGGCATATGGTGGCCGATCCCTCCCCGGCGCGGATGGTGGCTGTTGCCGCAATTCCACTAGCCCCTGGGACAGCAGGTGAAGGGCATATGGTGGCCAACCCTTCCCCGGCATGGACGGTGGCCATCAACGCAGTCCTGCTCCCAATGGATTAAAGGGATTAAAGATCCCCCGAGCTAGACCTTACAATGAGATCATATAGCCCCGCTAGGTAACAGGAGGGCGCTACCCATCCTGGCACGGCAGTCCTGGGCGCGTCTCGAACTCGTGACCCCCCGGTCCCGAGCTCGATGCTCTACCTCTGAGCCACCGTGCCCCCCCATGCTCCCAGTGGAGGGTCCTCCTTCAGGGGCACCACAAGGGATGGCAGATGAGGGACGTATGGTGGCCGCTCCCTCCCCAGCACAGACAGTGGCCGTTGCCACGGTTCCACTAACCCCAGGGACAGCAGGTGAAGGGCATATATTGGCCGACCCTTCCCCAGTGCGGATGGTGGCCGACCCTTCCCCGGTGCGGATGGTGGCCATCACCAAGGACCTGCTCCCTGTGGAGGTGGCAAATGAAGGACAGATGATGGCCAATCCTTCCCTGATGCAGACGGTAGCCGTTGCTGAGGTTCTGCCCTTCTCTGGGGCTACAGCTGAGAGGCGTACGGTGGCCATTCTCTCCCCAACACGGACAGTGGCCGTCACTGCGGTGCTGTTCACAGTGGAGGCTGTAGGTGGAGGGTGTACGTTGGCCGACCCTTCCCAGTGCAGACGGTGGCCATTTCCGTGGTCCTGCAGGGGGTAGTAGCTGAGAAGCATACGGTGGCTGACTTCTCCCCGACACAGATGGTGGCCATCGTCGCTTGCGAATGTGTAATCACAAGTCCCACCCTGATCCTGGCGAGTGCCGGCCTGGCTGGAGAGTAGTCTACCGGGCCTGCGTTGGCTCTTTTGAGGGGAGGAGAGGTGCAGACGAGTGAGGGACGTAGGCCCGTTCAGCTTGGAGCATTCGCGCGCCCTATGCTCCTCCCTGTGGTCTCCTCCTGGGGTGGGTTTTGCCACACCCTGACCGTGGTTCCTCCATGGGGTGGGTGTTGTGCCAACCCTCCCGTGGTCTCCCGTTGGGGTTGGTATTTCAAGTATATTACTATTGGCTATGCACAGAATGCAAGCAAGGATTGCAAACTTGGAGTCAGTATTTATGGGAGGA
>JAGKTI010011314.1:0-26649 GCA_018397915.1 Birgus latro
AGACGCCTCAATCCCGTAATGGGTGGCCACAAACAAATCGCCTCCATGTCACCCGGTTAGGGAAAAAATCTTCAGACGAAATGCGCTCCCGGACACGACCTGGTATTATACGTGTGATATTTCGTCCAGGGTTGGGCTATATCTCTCTCTTGCTTTTTCCGCCGAGCAGCTTAATGTCAGGAGATGAGTGCTGGTGGGTCAAGTTGGGTGGCGGGAGATTCAAAGGGCCGGGGCGTTGTGGTGAGGTATGTGCGTGTGTGTGGTGAGCGAGCGCCTGAAAGAGTGGTGAGATATGCTGAGTGAAGTCAAGTCTGTTATCTGTGACTGGGGTAATGGAAACTGCAGCTCAATTTTCCCCATTTTTCAACCCGCCAGATTCCCCCACATAAATATTCCCTTTTATTTTCACCAACACGCATCGCAATCCTTCATCACTCTCAAAATAACTGAGATTTTTTTTCTCTCTCTTTGGACGTATAGTGGAAAGAACTTATTACTTCCCTTGTCACAACCGTTTCCCAGAGATGCGGTGTGCTGTGCCGACTCTGTACTTTCCCTTAACCCTGTGCAGATGATGACTTTAAGGGCCTGCTTGCCTAAGTGTGAAGTACAGCTCACATGTGTGAGGTTCAAACACTTATAGAACTCCTGTAAACAAGTGTGAGTGAAGATGATCAACGCTGGAGCCCCCTCTCTCTGTATTTCCCTCTGCCTACGACCTCCAGTCTTGCCAGTGCAATGTTTCCAGACATCTGTAAATGAGTTAATCTTGTTTTTAGATCTCTCTTATTTTATTTCCTGGAAGAACAAAAATTTGCACCCTTCTTGCCTTTGAGTCTGTCTGTTTGCTTAATACATAAATTTACTTGCATTAAAATTCAACACATACTCTGATTTACATGCTGATGAACTGCAGTGTAAATGTGCATGAAAAAGCTCACTCACGCGTATTCTTAAACATTTACACACCAACAAGTTTACCTCCCCCTACATAATTCTCAACACACACACACACACACACACACACATATAAGGAAGCACTGGAAGTTAAATTTAAATAAGTTTTTCACATAGGCTGCCCGGTAAATATCACATGACTGACCCGGTGTCTTTGGCCAAACAGGTCTGAACAAATCCTTTCAACACAATGAATTTCTGAACTCTTGCTTTTTACTGGGTGACTTTGCTCGTCTAAGGAGAGACTGTTAAAATAAGAGTAATTAGCCCAGTCAGTGGAGAGCGGTAACGTTTGAACCTAAGAGATTCCAGGCCTCCTCTCAGGGCAGTTTAAAAATTTTCAAGGCCGTGTTCTTCTCCCCTAGTAAAGTGCTCTCCCATTTGCCCTTAGGAGTAATTAACATTAAGGTAATTCGTACTTTACCCTAGGGAGCTTTTGCCTTATCTGGGCCATTAGACTCCCTGCTTGGTGTTCCTCCCGCCTCCACTGCTGGCCTGATGTAGCCCCCTAGAGACTGATAGCAGACGGCCAGGCTCACTCGCTGTCTTACCGCATACGTGCTCCTGCCTTCATTATAGCAGGCGCTGAGAGAGAGAGAGAGAGAGAGGGAGAGACAGTGTGTGTGTGTGTGTGTTACGAGGAGTTACACGGACATGTAGTAGCTGAAAAGGTCTTACGATCCATAAAGTGGAGGTACCATGAATGAGGTTATTAGGTACACATCGTTGCTCAGAAAGTGAAAGAAAAGTATAGTAAAGAAGAAAGCTTTCCCCAATCCCCTGTCCCAAACATAACACTGAATTAGGGAACCCGGAGGAAAAAGTGGAGGAAAGGGAAATTTTAAGGGAAGGAAGGAAATATCCAGTTTACCACACAACTTTGCCTAACGGGACTCCAAACCAGTTTATCAAAGGAACTGTCGCCTATAGTACACGCGCTGCTCGTCACGCTCCCATCCGTGATTCCTAGAGTTAAGTTGGTATTTAATTTTTCAAACCTATTTAAGATAGAAAAAAAAATAGCTCTCCACACCAATGTCTTGTCTCTAACGATAAGAGTTCCAGTGCATTCAGTTTCCTCAGGTATCCTATATGCCCGATGGACAGAACCACTTTGAGACAGGATCACTTTAATTTTAGGCACCTGGGCTCTTTCAGTTCTTGGGATATCGTCACTTCAGACTTAACCACAGCTCCAGGGTATATAGCAGATGCGGCCATAAAGGAACATTGCGCACAGAGAGAGGGCTATCATCTTGTGCTTGTATCTAAACTGCCACTTTATATAACCCTGGAGCTTCCATGCTGTTTTCTCTGTTTCATTGCACTCTGGAAAACCTCATGTCCCTGCTCATCAGTGCACCTAACCCTTTCTCCAAGTCATTACTACTCACTGCACATCCTTGCAATACGTAGCTGGATACTGGCTCTGCATGGCCAGTATACTTCATCATAGTGTTCTCCAGGGTGAACTGCATTTGTCGCTTTGCAGATCATTCCCCAAGTCTCAGTGTCGTTTTCTGTTACCTCCCAGCTTTGTGTCATTTACAAATTTTTAAATCCAACGGACGATACTCTCATCTACAGCACTGATGCAAATGATAAGTAATAATCGGAAAGGGAGCTGTACCCTGAGGCACTCCACTTGTTGCTGAAATCCAATCAGAATCATACCCAGTGACCGCTGCTCTTTGGCACCGGTCAGTCAGACAATTCTCGCGCCATACAGTTAATTCTCCCAGGATTCCAAGTGGACGAGTTTTTTCATCAACCCCTTCTGTAAATCCATATAAGAAATGTCAGTTGCCCAGCAGTGATCACATTCAGAGAGCACCAATTAGAACAGATCAACTAAACTGGTAAAACACGAACGCTACTGACTGAAGCCATGCTGAGTCATACAGCAACTTCTCTGATTCTTGATGATCTCCAGTCCTGTTGGCAGTACCTTCCTTACCACAGACGAAAGGCTGAATGAACGATAATTTCCTGAATTATGAAGACCCTTTATAAAAATGGGGGTCACGAAACTTCCTTCTAGTATGATGGAACTTCTGCAGCTACCTGTTTATTAAAGGTATAGGGCAGGTGAGGGGGGCCACAATATTCAGGTAACACTGATACTGCGGCTTTTGGCTCAGTCACACGCAAGCCCCGCAGCTCCTCGATTATTCGCATCCAAGAATGTCCGTGCAGCGCGAGTTCCAGTACTGATTTTGTTCATAAAGATTCAAAGGATGGAGTTTCCAGCCACAGCCGTCGGTATGACTATTTCACATATATGATATCAGGTTTTTTAAAAATTCTTTCCTGTATCAAACGATTTTTTTTTCCACGATAGTAGCCCCTTGTACAGAATGGTTAATGAAGGCTACATCTTTCTCTTTTTCTTTCTGGTGTATCACTGCTATCTAACAACGCCGTACACACACAGATACATGACCAGAGAGAATCAAGAGCCAGTCCCAAGTGGACGATAATCTAGCGTAAGTTATGGCTTCACAAAAATAAAAATGAGCTTTGCATCGTATAAAACTGGTCACACACACACACACACACACACACACACACACACACACACAGTCTCCCTCCTATTCCTACCTACCTCATTCTTCCAATATGGCTTCTTCCACCTCGTCTCTCCTTCGCCACTCATTCCTTCATTTTCCCTCCTCTCTTCCTACTTCCCACCTTTGTCCCTGTACGCTTTATTCCCTCCCTCTTTCTTCTTCCTTTCACCCTTTCTTCCACCTTCCCTTCCCTCTCCCTTCCCCTCCCATCCTCCGTTTCCACCCTTGTACCTCTTCACCCCACAGTACGGCTGGGGAGTTACGTATCATCGAATTATTCTAAGCGAAGTTTGGGAATCAGCAAAATTCGACTGTCTGGCATAACTGACCTAAATTTAGTTGGTAGGGATTAATTCAAGTTCTTTACTTTATTATTATTATTATTATTATTATTATTTATTTATTTATTTATTTATTTATTTTTAGATGGGTATGCATGTCTAGGAGCAGCTATGTCTTTCTTTCACTAATGACTCTGATGTGAGGTGTGTCACTGCCGTAGACTTTAGTGAAACTGCACGGCACCACACCACACCACAAACAATCACCCTCCCGCATCGTACCACACCAAGGACATTAACATAAGGCCCTGAAGCTCCCACATCAAGTATTTTTGTCTTTGTTTTCCCACACAGCAGATACCTCGAAATAAAAGGCTCGAATTTGGCTCTCTGTTATCTTGTTTAGTTTTTTTTCTTGAAGGGAGCAATTTGCAGGTCCCTGGTCTTTGGTTCCTTCTTCCTACTACTACTACTACTACTACTACTACTACTACTACACATCTCACTTCCAGCAGAGGATATGTATTGATCACCGTTTTCTTTAGCGACTGGAGGGCAAACTATGGCAAGTGACAGGCTGGCGTTGGTGATATTTGGATGATGACGCAGGGAGGGTGACCACAGTGGCTTAGCATCAAATTTAGGTGTCAACAGAAGGGGAAACCAGTGAGAAAATTCGTCAGTACATTACGGAGGGCCAGAACCTATCTATCTATCTATCGCCAGACGCCTTAATCCCGCAGGGGGTGGCCACAAAAAAAAAAAAAAAAAATGTAAATGTCGCCCTGTCCCCCGCCATTTCGCTGCCCTCCCCCCAGCTCACGGAAGGCCACAATACCCAGGCTAAAGGTAGAGATAAATTCAAGGAGCAACTGAAATGAATATCGTAGTATCGTGGAAGAGAAACTATCGTAAAACAAGGGCGCTGGCTGAAATATTTACGGAGAGAGGAAAGCGGTGACAGACAGTTGTGGTGAAGGGAGGACAGAACGGGAGGGATGTGGAAGGGGAAGGGGAGGGGGAATTGAAGCAGGGGAGGGAAGCGTTTAAGCCTACAGTAGGAAGTAGAAAAAGGGGAGTAATGATGGAGGATGCAGTGAAATGGAAGGAGCGTGTTACGAGATGCAGAGGCTGAGACAAGAGGGGAAGGACTGAGTAAGGAGAGAAGGAACTGAGAGAGAGAGAAAAAAAAGGTAATTGCAAATAGAAGCTAATGTACAGAGAGAAAAAGGATGAAGTGACAATGCCTGGAGAGAGAGAGAGAGAGAGAGAGAGAGAGAGAGAGAGAGAGAGAGAGAAAAAAGCTTCAGTAATCTGTAAACGTCTTAGAGTGATGTCAAATGTGTGTGTATATGAATGAAGTTAACAATAGATGAATAAATAAAACACCTTCATCATAATTATTCACTCGACTAAGCACGGGAGCTCACCATATATATTACAAGAGATTCTACCATCGCAAATACAGAATAATTAATACCCTGAACAAAACACCGCTTGATTTTTTTTTTGTAATGCTGGTTTATTTATCACCGAAGTATTGGTGGGCAGAGGATAAGGCTCAAGGGACCTCTCTGGCCTTAGAACCTTTTTGCTGACTGCTACCTTGGTGAAAACAGAGCCTTCATGAACTCTTGACATTTTCCGTGAAAGCCATCAGGTACGGTTATGAGCAAAGGTTCGCTGAAATTTCTCGTTGTTTTGTGGCCATGAAGGGCGTTACACAAACTGCTTCTGCGTGATAGCAATATGAAGCACGCAGAGAAAAGGATACGAGAAGGAAGGATACTCTCTGTCGTTTGGAGAGGAATGAAAACTAGCGAAATCTGGGCTGGCAGCGATTAGGCGGCGATTTTTTTTTGCTCGTGGCTGCCCCTTCTGCCTTGGAGTGTGAATACAAGGCGCCTCGCATTGCCGCTTTACGCACCCCACCTGTCGCACCCACCTCGATATCATCCGCTATTGGAAAAACAGTTATCGAAATTCCTTTATCTATTGCGACCATTTAGTATGAGAGAGAGAGGGAGGGAGAGGGAGAGAGTAGCCACAGGTTCATCTGAAATGTGAACCCAGTGGACTGCAGGCTGAAGTTGCTCCATCCTCCAATCCTTCATGCTTCCTTTAGGGGATACGGAAGTAGCTGATGGACGTTTGTGTATGGCAGTTGAGCCTCCTGGTTTTATCAGGGTCACCACATGAAGGCGTCCGTCCCCAATACCAAGCAGAAGGGTAGATACAGGACACGGTCAGGCAGTTCATTAGGCAAAGGACTGAATGTAAGCAAAAAGATGAATACAAATAGTGGAAGCAGATCATGCCTTAATCTTATAATCTAGGCTACGTTTGTCCCTGCGGCTTTGTACAGAGTCACAGCAGTTAGCCAGAGACGCTATCCCACTCACAAACGTATCACCACTCCATCACACACACAGATGTGCACATTCAAATACGCTCACAGACAGTACAAATACGCACATTCTCTCTCTCTCTCTCTCTCTCTCTCTCTCTCTCTCTCTCTCTCTCTCTCTCTCTCTCTCTCTCTCTCTCTCTCTCTCATATCCTGGAACGAGGCAGTGGATTCCATAAATATTTAACTTTTACACAAAAATCGAGGGACCAGCACACACGGCAGGGTTGCTGGAAATGTAAACACTGATTTTTAAGATCCGTTCATATGAAGATGTCTCTTTACGTGCTCGTTGGGCAGGCGGGGACCAGTGTGTGTGTGTGTGTGTGTTTTATAACGTACAGTGTTGTGTGTGTGTACCCGGTAAACATTTTCTTTCCTCTCTCCTGCCGCCACGCTGCACATTCAGGCAAGATAAACTTATTCGTGCAGTAAAATTTCGAGAATTTTTGAGTGTCGTAGACAAATCGTGGACACTAGTGCATTTTTTTTTTTTTTTAATACCCAGGGTTAAGACTTACATTTCTGATTCATTAATTTTACTTTTTTTTTTTTTTACTGTTATTCGCCAAAATTTCTGAAGACTACAAACCTCAAGAAAATTGCTGAAATGTTTGCTGAAATTGTCTGCATCCCTGAAACTTGTAGGCTTTAGACTTGTGGCACTCCAGGTCTAGAGTCAGAAGATCGCTTAATGAAAGAGAAGGTTTTTTGACTTACTAAAAAAAAAAAAAAAAAAAAATGCTAGGCAGGTTATTTTAAAAGCAAGATGGTTCACTGTGGAGGAAATTTTTTGAGCAGAGAATGACGGGTGTTGCATGAAATACCTGAGGGCCTAACTTGGATACTTTCTCCCTGTGGTGGCCGTGGCTTTGGATCAACCCTTGCCCAGGGAGCTGATTTCTGTTTGGAATCATTTTCATCTTTGCATTTTTCTTTCTTGTCCAGGTAAGTCTAGATTATGTTAGGAATGTGTTCTTAGTATTAGTTTGTTAATCAGTTGTTAATAGGTTAGTTTAGATTAGGATAGGTTAAGTTAGGTCGGGAAAAAGTCGAAAATTATGGAAGAACGACCAAGTTGGGAAGACAAGCAGGACGATGCGCAAAAATAGTAAACAGAGCAGAAACCCTCATCCCGAGATTTGACGCACCAACTTCACGTGGCGACTGGAGGCTAATATTGGGGGGAAACAAATCAACGTGGGTCCAGTTCTCATTCGTGACTGGTTTGGAGGTACTGATGACCTTATCGGAAGAATATTTTCACTCATACGGTCGCTATACTCATTTCACTCAAACCTGGTCTAAAATTGTCATCTCCACTTTGAATTCTGAGTTATAACAATGGATTAACACAAGAATATGATGCTAGTCACGAAGAAGTTCTATGGAAATGATGCAGAACTGTAGCATTCTTTTTTTTTTTCGGAGATATGTGCAATAAGCTACTTAAGAACGAAAATCTGAGCCAAGTTAAGGTGAAAAGAGGATTGTAACTAATTCCGTAAAGGTTGAGAGGAGAATCCATGTTGACAGCTTATTATATCTAGCCCTGGAATCACCTCCTGGAGTTAGTGATATGATAATGAACCGAAGATTTTGGCACACATTTTATTAACGCTTCATAGACAGGCCTTTGTTTTACTGCATGATTCCAATTACTTATAGGGACCCAAGTAAATGATAGGCGAAAACTTACTTCTGTCAATAATCATTTTACACAACAGCAACGAGTAAGGGAAGGTGGGACGAAACACCACGGGGAATAAAAATGCATCATGGAAATTTTACAGGAAAGGCGGAAAACAGACTCTGAACTGGTAATAGATGGAATTTTTTTTTTTTTTTTTTAGCTGCTGTTAATGCTGTGTTGCTGGATAAAACTGACTACAGAAATCTGGCCACTTCAGCTGGGTATTCCTAAGTCTTTTCTTATACTGAAAGGTATTCTGTAAAGTGCATGAGTAAGTTAATGTACTGTGATGTAAGGATCGGCTTTACAACGAAGGCGGAGAGGAATGTGAGTTGTATTTTAACCGAGATGATGATGATTGCCACATCGTCGTCTGGTTGGTGATGACAAGTCTGTGGGAAAGGAGGTGTATTAAACCGAAATACCGATCGACTTGAATACTGAATGACTAAGGCGACCCCGTTGACGTTTATTCTGCGCAGTGGATTTCTAAGTGATGGAGAAAAAAAATAGGTTGAACATATTCCGGAGAGTTTTTGAAATTGAGGATTATTAGGCAAAGGATATTGACATACGCGGAAGTTAGGAATGACAGATTGTACAAATTCAAACGAAAAGGAATTAGAATTGTCGAAAGGGACTGAGAAAAGAGAATTAGCTGATATAAAAAATAAAGTTTCATATTTAGGCCAACGTACCAAAGAAGGTGTAATAACAGCACGATATGACAAAAAAAAGTGCTAAATTGAAAGTAATCTGAAACGTATAAGTTGAAATCCAAGGAAAGAGCGGACAGAATAACAAGTGAGAGGAATATAGAGGAAGTGAGCAGCGTCATGTAAAATACCTAAGTCTCTAAGTAAATAAAAAACTAAAGGCAGAATTGGGAGTCTGCCAAAGCTTTCCTTAAAAACCAAATTGAAGAAAAGGAAGGCCAGAAGAAAATCCGTTCACCTGAAGATGCCTAGACATATTCCATTCAAAAAGCTGAAGGTCACAGGGACAGAGAATGATGTAGAAAGTTCCAGAATTACATAGTTGTGCATAATTGTTTTGGACTGAGAACACTAGTTAACCGTTGTTTTAACCTAGGGCTGGAAAAGGGCGGAGTTTAGCTAAGTGGGCTGTGATGGAGCAAAAATCTAACCAGAAAGGTAAACAAAAGAAGTGACCAGAGTAGGAGAGAAAGAGAGAGAGAGGTGGAGTAGGGAGACAATAAAAGGAATCTGTTGGAGAGAGAGAATTCCTTTGACTGCGATGGTTTGAAATGCTGTGCCCTCCTCCGGCCTCCCCCACCCCCCTTTTTTTTCAACACACACAGACACACACACAGGAGAAAAAATAATGGAAAACAAACAAGAAATAGCAGAAAAGTCAACTCGAGTCCGCCAGCCTTTCATCGTTATTGACAGAGATTCCGACACGGGAGCGAGAAGAATCATCGCTTCTGAGGACTTTGGCTGTAAAAATGATCCACTTCTTTGCAATCTGTCCCTGCAGGCTGGATCAGGGCTCTAATGGGGTTTGTTTTCAACGTAAAATGCAGGAGATTTAAGACCTTTTTCGGGGGGTGTGAGGCGGCGGTGTCTCAGAGTAATATTTGCAGCCGTTTACATCACTAAGGAGTGGAAGGTCTGTGTCAGCCTCACCACAGCACACCACATCACGGTTCATACCTCACCACACCTCACGTCCTCACATCTCAGTACACCATACCCATAAATCTCGCCTCACCACAGCACACTTCATACCTCACCACACCTCACGTCCTCACATCTCGCTACACCATATCCCATTTATCTCGCCTCACCACACTACATTGCACAACATCTCACTACAGTCTTCTTTATCATACCCAACCTCACTACGCTACAGCATACCACACTACTCCACCACAAGACTGCAGCACTCACCACACTATATTACATAACATCATCTCACCACATCAAACGGCTTAAAATCTCTAAGCACTAAACAGCCATTCTCTACCTTACCATATCACACTTCACCACACTCCACCACACCAAAGCACACTACCCTACACCATACCTTACCACACCACACCACATCATACCATACCACGCCACACAGCGCCACACCACACCAAACGTAACCACCTCATATTTTTCCACACCACGCCAATTACACCACATCGCTTGCCACACCACTTCCAGTGCCACACCATTAATACCATATCAATCTAGCCCTACTCTACCACACTGCAGTACCACACCATACCACACTGAGAGCGTTACATTACGACAATATTCCAGAATTTATCAGAAGTGTTACCTTGCTTGAAAAGTATTATACATATATCCTTTTCGAAGACACAAGGGCCTAATGGAGGAACATAAGACCTTTGGGTATATCACTTCACTTACGGTATAAACCTTGGATTATTACAAAGCTCTAAAAATCACGTTTGTTTCCTTTTCTGATTTTTCTGTGTGTGTGTGTATGTGTGTGTGTGTGTGTGTGTGTGTGTGTGTGTGTGTGTGTGTTTTACCAAAGTCCTTACATACCTTAAAATCTCCTCATTTAGCTTTTTGAATGATATTATTTTGCGTCTTGAGAAGGAATTCACTTGAGGTTATCTTGAAGAGAGAGTCAGAGCGTATTATATTTCTGTATAAATTTATATGGATAACTGTTATGTATTTGTACTGTGTATTCTATCTGCGTGTGTTTTTATGTGGGAGATGAAAGTCAGGAAGTGAGATGTGATGGTGAGAGATGACGGTGTTGAAGGTTATGAAGAACTTACACACACACACACACACACACACACACACACACACACACACACAGGTAAAAGAGTGTGTGTGACGAAAACATCATCCTGGGTTATAAAAGGCGGAGGGGAAAAGAATGAGGATTTTGGAGTAAAGACATGAAGGTGAATGGAGCCTATTTTGCAGAAACGACTGAGCGAGGACGACTGATTAGTAAGAGAAATTAATGAGTAAAAACCACTGTGAAAGGGAGGGTACAGAACCGAGGAAAAACAGACTGAGAGGATGGGAAGTGGAGGAAGAAATCACATGCTCGCGGGAGGGACTTGTTTATGAGAGGATGATTAAGAGGAGATTGGAAGTGATAAAACGCTAGGAAAGAGGTGGATGCCTGAAGAGAAGGTTGTTTTTTAAAGAAGAATGGACAGCGAATAGTCACTTAAGGAAGAGTCTATGAAGAGGAGAGAAAAGAGGGTGGTCAAAAATTCATGAGAGGAAAGTTGATGGGAAGGACGAGGAGGAGAAAAGGTTAAAGAGAATGAATGAATGTGACAGGGTGAGAGGTGTGGTGTGGTGTGGTGAGATGAGCTATAGTGATGCGAGGTTGAGGCGGATGAGGTATAGTGTAGGGGTTGTTGTGCAGTGTGGTGTGAGGGTGTGGTGTAGTGAGGTGGGGTGTGATGAGGCATGGTGTAGTGAGGTGGGATGTGATGACGTGTGGTGTAGTGAGGTGGGGTGTGATGAGACATGGTGTAGTGCAATGTAGTGTAGTGAGGCGAGATATGTGGGTATGGTGTAGTGGGTGCGGTGTCGTGAGGTATGAACTGTGGCGTGATGTGCTGTGATGAGGATGAGACAGATCCTGCAATCCCTAGCGATGTAAGTGGCTGGAAATAACATTCTGAGAGAGCTCCCTCCTACACGCAAAAAAAGGTCTCAAATATCCTGCATTTTACGTTGAAGACACACCCCATTAGAGCCGTGATCCAGCCTGCAGGGACAGATTGCAAGGAAGTGGATCATTTTTACAACCAAACTCTTCAGAAGCGAGGATTGTTTCTTTTCGCTCTCTCTCTGGAATCTTTGTCACTAGCGATGAGAGGCTGGCGGACTCGGGTACTCTTTTCTTAAATTCTTCTCAGTTGTACTTTTTGTGGTGGTCGTCTTATCTTCCGTTCACGCTTTTCTGTCCCCATGATTTCCCGCCTTTTTTTCGCGCAATACTTTCATGGATCTTTAGATAAATGGATCTTGATTTTGACTTTTCACGCGCCTTCAACAAATACGCATCAAAAGTTCTCTGTGAATACGAAGCCGAAGTGGCCATGTTTTCTGTAGCCAGTCTCGTACAGAAACAACAATAGCACGATCAACAACACGCTATTGTATTTCTATATATCAAGTTATTATGAGTGATTCTGTGTTTGCTTTGAAATTTCTGTGGTATATTTCACTGTCTCGTGGTGCTTTTTCTTGCCTATTTCAGTTATGTTAAGTGATTTTTGGGTGAATTCTTTGTCTTTAGTCATTTTGGCTTGTTTTTTTTTTTTACGTAAGACTTAAACCATATCCCCTAACACTGCCTTGTATTAAACCATAATTATTATTTTCATTGGTATTATTATTTTTATTTTATTATTATTATTATTATTATTATCATCATCATCATTATTATTACTGAGTATCATCTCCCTGGAAATACCAATGTAGTAATTTTCTCGTTAGTTCAGTAGGCGTTCACTTTCATTTATCATTTTTTTTTTTTTTAAACTCTCGACAGACCCGGCTGAAAATAATCTTGAGCCCTTTACCCGAAGCTGAGTATATTTTTAAACAATTTTCTTTAAATTTTGAGACTTGGAAATTTTTAGCAGTTATCAGTATCAATTTTATATACTAAAATTAATGAATCGGATATACACGTCTCAGCTCCAGGTAGGGGGAAAAAAATGTAGTTTTCATTATTTCTCTGCGCCATCGAAAAATTACGGGATTTTAACTGCACGAATGTTTATCTTGCCTGAATGTGCAGCGTGGCGGCAGGAGAGAGGAAAGAAAATGTTTACCGCGTACACACACACACAACACTGTACGTTATAAAATACACACACACACACACTGGTCCCCGCCTGCCCAACGAGGACGTAAAGAGACATTTTCGTATGAACGGATCTTAAAAATCAGTGTTTACATTTCCAGCAACCCTGCCGTGTGTGCTGGTCCCTCGATTTTTGTGTAAAAGTTAAATATTTACGGAATCCACCGCCTCGTTCCGGGATATGAGAGAGAGAAAGAGAGAGAGATCGGATATGCGTATTTGTATTTTTTGGGGGGGCATACTGTATATTCTTTTTCTGTGACATGCCTTCCTCTTTACCTGTTTCTCCCATCTTTCCTGTCACTTTTTATTACTCTTCTTTCCCCTTCAGGTGGATTTACATTGAGTGACAAGCCTAATGGTTTTCTGTAAGCCAGGAAACCATTTACAAAGCTGGCTTGTAATCATATAACCAATCCATACGTGTTCCCTACGTGTCAGCAGGTGGATTGGCGGCGGATTACTGCCCCTCTCCGTAAATCATCTCACTCATAGACAGACAGCCACCCCATCTGGCTATAGATTGGAAGCTATGTGCATACGTGTGTGTGATGGAGCGGTGGCCGTTTGTGAGTGAGAGTGCATTTGACTGACTGGTACTGATTGCGTATAAAGTTGCCGTGAAATGACGAGTTCCATATAAGATTATGGCGTAACCTGATTTTACTCATTTATCCTCCCTTTCTGTTTATATTAATTTGTTTGTCTGATGAACTGCTTGTCCGTGTACTGTATCTGCCCTTCTGTCTGTGTGTCCGTTTTAGCAGTTCATCTTTCTTTGCATTTCCGATTATGTCAATCTTTACGTAACCTTTTCTCTCTAAGCTTATCTCGTGGTTGTGTAAGAACCTCTCTCTCTCTCTCTCTCTCTCTCTCTCTCTCTCTCTCTCTCTCTCTCTCTCTCTCTCTCTCTCTCTGCCGATCAGTAATACTAAATGTCTGCAATACACTAAAGCATTTCGATAACTGTTTTCCAATGGTGGACAATATTGGCGTGGATGAGACAGGTGGGGTGCGGGTAAAGACAATGTGGGGTTTTCTGTCCCCATCCACGACAGAAGTACAGCTATGAACATAAATTTCTCCACAAGTAACTGTCAGCACTGTGTCCGCCCTTCCCTATTCCTGATTCCTTTACAAATGGCAGAGCATCCTTTCTCATATCCTTTTGTCGCGTGTTTTGCCATGTTGAGAGTTCACACCTTCATCTCGTCCGTATGCTGCCTTCCCTCAGTACATTGTATATAATCCCCTGCTTGCATGTACACACTCTGTCTTGGTATCTGCGCTTCTTGGCCATATATACTGATGATTCATATATACGACACTCCATCGCAATTTATCCTCAGGTAATGATTTTCCTATTACAATTCGTATGTACAGTATCATTTATGTAACTATTTTCTTTGTCTTACCTCGATCCATTCTAAAATAGATTCAAAGTAATTCACAGATTGCTGCCCACATCATCGGGACGTTACGAACTGTTGAATTCATATTATGGTTCCTGCCTGAGGACACTTTTCAAACTGCTGAGTGTTCAGTACTAACTCTAGACTTATCCCTAAACCAAATGGCAGGAGAATTTGGTGGTGGTTTAACTGTGAGTTGTCGATGCACCACTACGGTCATAGAGGCATTTGTCAGACCCTACCAGAAGCTATCCTATAATGTACTTAGACACTACGGGGGGTGCTTGCCAAAACATACTCGTTGGGACAGAACGGTTTTCACGTAAGGAGGGTTTTCTTTCATCCCTCACTAACTGTTTATATTCAAATACTCATTCATCGAGTTCGTTTTTGACTCACGAATAAGCACTTGTTTCTTTTAAGGGAAGAACTTTTTGGAGAATAACTTTTCCTCCACACATTACATTCCTGATGAAATTATTATTATTATTATTATTATTTATTATTATTATTAATATTATTTCATTCAACGGTATATAGGCGCACCAGAACAGATATCGACTGAGAAATCTACAGCAATACAGCGTGCCGGGTATAACATCACACTCGATAAATAACAAGAAAACTACAGTAAATTCAGAGGCAGCCAAAACTCACTAAACTGGATATAACTTGAGCTAATAAAATTCAGTCACAGCCTCTGATCCACAGAGTGCCCAGACGAGGCGTGTGTCTGTAAATATAGTAAATCTCAGGCAGTGTTTTGTGAGGCACTAAACCACGACAACTTTGGTGGAAGCATCGAGGGTTTTAAGAACTTAGGTGAGTATTAGGAACTTCTAGCTGGGTTGGCTGAGAGAGAGAGAGAGAGAGAGAGAGAGAGAGAGAGAGAGGGAGAGACGTGGGTGGATTAGTCTTGTTCACCACTAACTCAGCCTCAGCATGAAAGGCAAACATTCCTTTCTCCTGGACCTTAATTTTTGATCCCTTTATCCTTCCCTTTCCCTCAAATCATTCCTGTAACCTGCCAACACTCCATCATTCCACCTTCTCATTCCATTTCTCGCTACCCCACTTCTTTCGACTTAAATATCAAAGGAAGACTTATGAGAGGGGAGATTGGAGTGGTGACAGAGTGATCATTATGCCCTTATTGTTGTACCTTGGGCTAAAACTGCCATCAATCTATCATATACTGAGATGAAACAATAGACTAACGCTAGAATATGGTGCTGGTCACGAAGAAGTGCTGTGGAAAGGATGTAGAGCCGTACCATCGTCTTAATGTGGTGGATTCTCTCTCTCCCTCTCTCTCATACACGCCGGGCTAGTGTGTGTGTGTGTGTGTGTGTGGACACCTTCTCTCTTGTTAAGGAGTGCACTTCTCCTGAGATGAGTGATTTTAGTGAGAAGGAATTCTATGTCAATATCGACTCAGCTGTGGAAGCCTCCTTCATGGGACAGAGTATTGGTCTTAGGCAAATTCAGTGCAGTCAGCGGTACTTACAAGGTAGGCTTTAAGGAACGTGTAGGTCCCCATGGCTCTGTAACTAGGATGTCCAATAGTCCTTTCCTTCTGGATTTAGCAGATTCCCACAATATGCAGATTATTATATCTTGGTTCCATTGGCGTGACCTTCACCACAACACAAGGCTTGGTAGTCCAGTGGCTGAGGGATTGCTAAGGAGACTGACCCTATCCTTATAAGTACTTGGTGGAGGAGCCTTCAGAACTGTAGGCTTTTCAGGAGTGTAGAGCTCTTTGCTCTTGACACATGCTTGTTGCAATGCAAGGGCTGTAAACCAGAACAGAGAATTGCTAACTAAAGTGATCCAACTGAGAAACGCAGGGATAAGGAGTGTGCCTATAAGTGTGCAGTGGTAGTCTTGAACCATTTTGAGGTACTCAGTGCCGCTGAGGATCCTGCTGAAAGATGCGATACATTTAAACATGTTACTCTGGCAGTAACTGATGAATGTATTGGAGAGCACCCGAGTTGAAGGAGGAGCTTTGTCTCACTAGAGGCATTGGCTGTATCTGATGACAGCTGTGCAGCCAGACTGGCTGGGGATCGGGAGCAGCGCAGACGTCTGTCGTGCAGGGCAAGAGTTTCGCTAAGAAGGGACAAGTAGAGATATGTCAGGGAAATTGCTGAGAAGGTAACGGAATGCTTTCGTGCAAATTGCCTTCGACCTGCTTATCAAGCCCTGAAGAAACTCTCAGGTTAATTTTGCTCGGACAGCAGATGGATAGATCCTGACAGGGGCGTGTTAGTATAGGGCTCGTTAGGCTGAGCACTCCGAGTAGCTATATGTATAAATGTACCTGGTGGTGGAGAGCTTCCGCTATGTGGTGTGCAACAACTAGCTGCTATTTCACCATCAAATATGCCACAACTTTTCTATGTGAAATCAGGAAGGCAATGACTAGGTTGAAAGTGCTAGGATGGGAGGTGTTTGTTGTAACCCTATTGAGCTGGTCAGAGCTGAGGGGGAAGTCATGGATATAAATGCAGCCATAGATGCCGCTTGGTGTAGTGATATCAATACATTAGACAAGGGGTTCGGTCATCCCTGTGTGGATAGGGAAAGGAAACAATGTGACTAATAACTACCACGGTGTTGCAGTGTCTTGTATGCCAGAAAATGTCTTAATCACGTCCTCTTGGTGCACATCAGCTAACAGACCATTTACACAAATTTCAGAGGCCTGGGCAGTCAGAATTCAACTTTTGTGGAATGCTGTCGAGAGATTCGGTGTGGATTGCATGCAGTGTACGTTAATATCAAGAAGGCATTTGACTCAATAAATCAGGAAGTACTTAGGGAACTACTGTGAATGTGTATCCTCACAGGGATTATCTGGCTGGTAGCTGGCCTGTATTCACATTTTAAGAGTGCTGTCAAATTGGTGGATGTGGGGAGAATCTTTTTGTCTTTTTTTTTTTTTTGTCTTTTGTTTTTCCAGCAAGTTCTGCAGTGAGACAGACATGTGTCTTTGTCTCCTCACCTTTCAACGCGTGCATGGATTAGATACTCGCTTTGCAAGTCAGAGTCACTATGGAGCATCAGTTGGCCTTTTAATGCTAACTGACCTTGAATTTGTTGATGTTGCGGTGATCGTAGTGGTGTGACTGGAAACATTCCTGATTGCCCTCCAGGAATTTATCGAGAATGTGAAGCCATGGCGGCTGAAGGTCTCCTGGACCATGACCAAGGTCCAGGCATTCGGTTGTTAGTTGGAGGAAGCGGTACAGATTATTTAGGTTTGCGGTGAGGACTTACATGGCAGTGCGATCCACAGTAACAGTGTGTCAGATGATGAGATTAGCCTGGCATATGTTGCTGTAGATTAACCAAAATGAAGCACTTGGTATTGCTGACATCTGCGTAGGAGGGGAAAACCTGGATTTTCAAGGCGCTGGTACTTCCTGTTTTAGCTTTATGGCTGTGGGACGTGGTTATTAAACAGAATCTTGATGTGGCAGACTGGATTCTTTGGTGCTAAGTATCTCTGCAACATCATGGTGTATTGCTGGTAAGACAGGGTGTGTATCGAGCGATCATTGCATAAAACTGAATTTAGGTTTGTTGCCCACATAACACGGGAACACCAGCTCTACTTATAGGAGCACATGGCGCGATTCCTTGAAGTTGATTGTTCTCACAGGATGATATCTGAATGAATCAACTCGGGTAAAGGGAGACTTATGGCTGGAGCTACCTGATCACACCTGTCGGACGAGACTTGGGAGGGGAGGAGAGGTGGACGAGTTGCTGCCTGAAGGTTTACACGGAAGGATCTTATGGGTGGAGTCAGAGGGTGAGTGAAGAGTGAAGCTATGCGCCCCACGACTGACTGAGTGAGTGAGTGGTCTTCCTAATCTCCCTTTTTGAACCTCCCTTTCCCCCTCCCTTTCTCCCTTTTAACCAGAATCCCCTCCCATTCATCTCCCCTTCCTTCCAATATTTATCTTTCCCAAAAACAAACACATGTAAAATAAAACAATGTACACACTGCTCCCCTCCTGTTTTTATTTATCTGGTGAGTAGTTTTGTAAATATCCTTGTCTTTTTTCTGGAGTGTGTTGCCCTCTCTCAGTCCCTTCTTGCCTAATTCACCCAGTTCATTATTCTTGCAACCCCCACTACGCACCTCCTAAGCAAACTGTTTTTTTTTTCTTTCTTTAACAGGGGGGAGTCAGTGGATTATCTTCGCATGAGCTGCCTTCCGTTTAGAGACCCTTTTCAATCTGTGCTTGTCTGCCAAACGTATGCATCAGTCTCTCCTAAGAAACTGTTATACTAGACACTATTTCTGTGAGCTCTATCCTCTGCATGTCCATCCTTTCTTGGCAGACACATGGCATTTGCTTCACCACACATTCTCATCCCATATATATAATTATTTGTTTTCATGCAAGAGTTAACCCACACAGTATCTAATTGTAAGCGCGTATACCCAAATGGTCAACTCTGTAAATCATCCTTATTTTACAGTGGTCAAAACAGGAACCAGTTTCGAAGTATAAATGCCATTTTATACCCTACCATATTTACCCATATCGTACAGCTTACGGCACTGCTACTTGAGTATGATGACCATATCACACTGCTACTTTTTTAACTGAAACAGAATGCATTTCCTCTGAGTATACTTTACAATGGTTATTAATGTATATAATTACAGTACATCATTATCCTTATCAGCCTGTTTCCAAATATTCAGAGAAGTGTGTAGGATCCAACAAGAGGAAATTATAAAAACACAAAGTACAACCTTTGAACAGATTGCACAAAGTTAAAGACATTGCAGGGTAAATTAGGACTGTCCCATCCTGGTAAATAAAAGGCTGACCACTTTACACTGTCGCTGAAAACACACACAAACACTTTATTCAGTGTTGTGCCTCACTACAGGATCACCCCGACACATCATTCAACTCGAGGAAACAGTAAATGAGATAGTGTTATATAATTTATAGGAGCTCTGGTCGTTAACGTTATGCTTGCCTACCACATTGCCAGATTAGAATTTGTCTTCACACACACACACACACGCACGCGCGCGCGGGGCTGCAATCAGTACGAGTTGTGTAAGGAGGCCCAGGCTTAGCGTTGTCAGAGCTTCTGTTTGTTCTGGTGTTTGGTTGCTTCAAAGACAGATCCTTGGCAGCTATTGTGTCCTTTGCTAGAGATGCAAATCCAGTGAGAGCAAAGGCAGCTTGCCCGTCCGGATTTAGCTTTTCTTCAGGTACCTAATGGCATTTTGTTGCATCGTTTGCATTGTTAGTAACTCCTTGATTGTCATTCTCGGAATACTGTATATTCATATCCTTCCTTTTTCTACAATCACTATGAAATTTTCAGGTGTAGGCCTTTTTCTACATAACGGATAATTTTTCTTTCCTGTTCCACCTTTCAGACGAGAGTGTTGCATTTCATTCTAAGGCGACACAGTCCTCGATGACCCCTGTAGGGAGCGTTATTGTCATCGTCGTTGTCTGTCTTAATCCTTAAAGAATTTTTAGACCTACATTATCAACTAAAAATAAATTGTGATCATCCAAGTTTTTAAAAATGTGTACATGAAACTGATGAACAGAAGAGATTTAGTGAAGTCGAAACACGTTGCATGGCAAAACGCTCCCGTAAGTATTGAGGTAAATATACTGACATAATAATAAGAGTATGAATAATCATTTATCATTCACACCGCCAGATTTATCACACTCAAAAAGAGTAATTTTTCAAAGTGCGCCAATAAATATTACTGTGGTTGTTTGCGGTTGTGACTCATTCTTGACTGCTGCTTACGCTGCAAGATGTCTCCATGGCAAGTACTCATCACACCAGCACGGACAATAGAAGGACAGATGAATGTTTATACAGTAGCACTAGTTGTTGTTGTAAGTCCCAGTTCATCTGCATGTCAACCCAGTAGACTGCAGCCTGAAGTGCCCTCCTCCCCCTCCATTCCTGCCGTCCATTATTCTTCAAGGGGTAGGAAGGACGTAAAGGGTAAAAGGCGCCCCTCGCCACCATCAACACAGTGTAGAGAAAACACGTCATTCCCATTTGGATACTTCAGTTTGCAGTGTCCACAAAACTACATACATAATGTTAGATGAGGAGCAATCATTGATCTTGTCTGACTTTTCAGCAAACGAAACTGTGTTGGACAGGAACACAAACACCGTCTCACAAAGAAAGGTGGAAGTGATACGATGAGCAAAGGAAAACCGAAGCAGAGTTTCAAGGACGAGTTTGGTGTGGTGAGAGAGACTGTAAAGGAGTTAGGATCTGGATATGCATTTAATGTGCTTACATGTTTTTCACTCAGCTGCCTGCTCTCTTCCAGCTCATGCCCGGTTTATCGCATACCATCTCTCCTTCCCTCGCCTCGTTTTCTCTATTTCCAAACTTCCAAGAGCACTAGTAATGCGCACCAAAAGTCTGTACATTTTGCTCGTTGCTTGAACTAAGAGGCTAAATGATAATGTATTAACTTTCTAATAATCTAGAAACATCGTCATTTGAGGGGACGGAGGTAATTAATACCGTTTCAGGAAAACCTTTAAGTTTTCGTAATTACAGGTCGATTCTTCCTTCCTCCCATAAAAAAAATCCCTCTAATATCCGGACGTCCAATAACCGGACATACTCACTAACCGGACATTCTGGGCTGCCCAACCCCCAAAATGAAAAAAATCCGAAAAAAAATCGATTAATCTTCGATTTTTTGGGACTGCGTCAGTTTGAATTTCCCGCGCGTGCCGATCCCCTCTGTTTATACTCGTGACACCACTGTCGGTCGCCATTACCCACTCTCCTCCTCCCTCGCGAACAACTCCATAAATGGCGGCCGAAGTGATTGCTTTTGTGGTGATACCCTACCTCCTACAGTGCATGATACTGCTCTTCACCTTCTTCATCATGTGTGTGATGATGGCCCCGCCTCCTGAGAAGAGGAAAAGAGTGGTTCTGACTCTGGAGAAGAAGAGGCAGATATTGGACAAGGTGGACACCGGCTGGTCAACAGGGCGCATCTTACGTGAGTTCAACCTCCCTCGCTCCACCTTGTTTGATATCAAGAAGTCCCGAGACAAACTACAGCAGTACACGGCTGATTTCGCATCGAAGACCAGACGAAACGTGCAGAGGAAGGTGATGTTTACTCCTAAGTATGCAGACATCGACCGCTCCACGTTGATTTCGTATCGACAACAACGTGCTGCTGGTGTGTTGGTACGTGGAACGGAGCTGAAAGCTGCTGCTGAGAAGTTCACAAGGCTCCATGGATCGTCACTAGACCACACGGGAATTTACTGTTGTGTACAGTGCAGTGAAGTGATGTTATTCCAGTTATAAAAAAAAAACCTTGGTGAAAGTGTTGGTGAGAAGTGCTGGTGATTCTCAAGTGGAAAGGTGTGTCAGGTGCAATGTCTTCCTGTCAGAGTCTGAGATGATAGAGTGGGTTATTAAATCAGGACAGCCGCTTTTTGTTCGTAAGTACCCTAACTTCATGCCTAACGTGTTTTCATCATGCTGTACATGTGTTAAAAAATTACCGAAAATGTTAATCATAATTTCCTGCTTGCTATTTAATTTTTCCATGCATGGTTCTTAAGCAAAACAGCTAGAAAAAAGGTTGAAGCAGTGAATTTCATGTCCGGTCCTAACCTAACCTAACCTATCGTTACCATAAAGATTTTCATGCCTAACGTGTTTTCATCATGCTGTACATGTGTTAAAAAATTACTGAAAATGTTAATCATAATTTCCTGCTTGCTATTTAATTTTTCCATGCATGGTTCTTAAGTAAAACAGCTAGAAAAAAGGTTGATGCAGTTAATTTCATGTCCAGTCCTAACCTAACCTAACCTATGGTTACCATAAAGATTTTCATGCCTAACCTGTTTTCATCATGCTGTTAATGTGTTTTACCCTAAATGTTAATCATAATTTCCTGCTTGCAATTTAATTTATCCATGCATGGTTCTTAAGTAAAACAGCTAGAAAAAAGGTTGATGCAGTTAATTTCATGTCCGGTCCTAACCAAACCTAACCTATGGTTGCCATAAAGATTTTCATGCCTAACCTGTTTTCATCATGCTGTACATGTGTTAAAAAATTACCCTAAATGTTAATCATAATTTCCTGCTTGCTATTTAATTTTTCCATGCATGGTTCTAAAGTAAAACAGCTAGAAAAAAGGTTGAAGCAGTGAATTTCATGTCCGGTCCTAACCTAACCTAACCTAACATTGTGTTAATCATAATTTCCTGCTTTTAATTTAATTCTTTCATGCATGGTTATTAAGTGCACCAGCTCTGAAAAAGGTTGAAGCAGTGAATTTCATGTCTGGTCATAACCTAACCTAACCTAACCAAACCTAACCTAACTTAACCTAACCTAACCATTTTTCTGGTACCAATTAACATCATTTACTGTATTTGATGCTTTGTATCCAATAATTTAGTGCATAAAATGTGAGAAAAGATGATTTCCATGTCCGATACTTACTTATATTATGCTGGCAAGTTCTGAGCTCCTATGACTCACTCACCCCTAAATCATCATTTTTTGGTTAAAATTCAATAAATTCATGCTATATATGCATTATTTATGTGAAAAGGGACCTAAATAAGTGCTATACATGTCCACTAGGGAGGTAGGAATGTAGTTTTCTGATTTAGGTTAGGTTAGGTTAGGGTCATGAAAAACCAGTGCTGGAGCTTCAGGACCAATATCCGGACAAAACCAATATCCGAACATGCCTTTGGCTCTATTGCGTCGGATATTGGAGGGATTACTGTACTAGGTAAGCGGTAACTATAACAACCATATTTCCCGCTTATGAGTGTGAGGCCCTGAGGCTCGGCTGCGTAGTCCAGAACATTTCAAGGTAAGAGACGGATCTTCGCCTACAGAACAGACAAACCTCACGCTATCCTTGGCACATGAACCGTTGTTTGTTGGTCCCAGTACGTTAAGGCCGGAGAACTTTAACATTACCAGACCACCAGGCGTGTCATTGATCCTGCAGGTAAAAAGGGAACCAAATTCTCCTTTAAAGTTACTGTCTTGGAATGCTAATAATTTTCTCCAGTAGAATACTAAAAGAAAAAAATAAAGGTCAGTTATAATGGGTGAAAATTAAAAAAAAAAAATGTTTCTTTACAAATAGACAGAAAGCACAGAGTCTCTAGCAAGCACAGATCAAGGGAACACCAGGAGACCCAACACAGCACCACCAACTGCACAGACCACCCTACCCACCTATAATGCAACAGCTCAAGCATACACCTGCAGATCCAACACCACCACCACCCCTACCAACTCCGAGGTCAGGTAATCCACAAAGTGATCCTTTTTTAGAGATGATAACGGGCATGAATCAGCCATGGAAGTTCTAACCAAGACTGTCGAGTCCCAGGGAGTGCCACTGTCCAGCCTCATGAAAGAAAACGAGTTGGGTATCACAGATGATGCTCAACCGGCAATTACCCCGGCTCATTGCAATAAACTCCCGCTAGAAAATATCACTATGGGTAATATTCAGGGCCTCTACCCAAAAACTAACCAAAGCAAAGTTCCTTTTCTGAACGAACTATCAGCTATAGAGGACCAAATGTTTATTGCCCTGAAACACACATAAGGAGCGAGGTAAATGACTCTGAAATAACAGTACGTAGCTACACACCATACAGAGCAGACAGGGAAGGTAGAAGTCATGGAGGCTTCATGGTATACATAAGGAATGACCTATTGACACAAAACCCCTACTCTTTTACTCAAATGGCTGGATTGAACTAATTGCTTTATATTTAAAATCACAATTCTAATTACCAACTGTTATCGCCCGCCCCAATGTGACCGAGAAAATTTAAGAGACGCAATTGACATCAACAAAATAAATGAAAACATGCCAACACCCATGCCAGACTTCATCATGTGTAGGGACTTCAACTTCCCATTTGTCCATTGGCCAGAAGGTATCATCTCGGGAGGCACACTGGAGGATCAAGTACAGGCCAGACTCCACTTGGATACCACTGATAAAGTATTCCTTTCACAACTTATAGCAAGCCCAACAAGAATAAACAACACCCTAGACCTCTTCTTCACTAACAGTCAAGAGGCAATCAGCAGCTACCAAATGGAATGAAACAATATTTTCGGATCACAACCTCATCACTGTAAACCACATACAGAATGGCTGGAGACACACAAACATAGTAGTGCCCATCAGAGTCCACCCCCATTGACGAGTTCAGCTTTTTCAGTGACTCAATCAACTGGGAGCACAGACCGAGGTTTTGGGGAAGCAAACTGAGACCTGACCTTAGGAGATAATAATCCAAATGACCTGCTGCAAGCACTGTTCAACACTGTACTGAAAACCTGTCATAATTATGTCCCAATAAAGAGGGGAAATAGAAACGCCTGACACAACACCATCCCAAAAGACAGGAGAATCATGATAAAGAAGAGAACTCTAAACAAACAGCGAAGTAAATCACTTAACGAAGAACAGAAACACTCAATCAGTGCAAATATAGCAGAGATTGAGCAACAAATTAAAGAATCTCATGAAACTCGGAGGAGACTAAGAAAAACGGGCAGTATTGAACATCAAGCTCAACCGAAAATACTGCTTCAGATCTTGTAAAAGATTCTCTAAGGCTAAAACACAGATTGGGCCACTGCGAACACAATAGGGAATGATAGCAAAAGACCCAAGAAAAACTTGTCAATTACTGATACAGCAATACAACAGTGTATTTAGTTATTTACCAGCCCAAGAACACAATCAATAGTCCAAAACCTGGCATTATTCTTCACAGACGACATGTCCCAATCAAACCACCTTACCAACATCCAAACTGCAGTGAAGGACATCAAGGAAGCTATAAAAGAACTACGGCCAAATTGGGTGCTGACCCAAATGGGGTACCTGCCATCCTGCTCCTGAAGTGTTGGGAGACCTTAGCACAGTCAGTCTGCACGCTGTGGCGCCGATCGCTGGACAAGGGATTTGTTCCAACATTACTTAAGCAAGCCACTGTAAACCCAATATATAAGGGCGGACACAGAGGTCTCCCCTAAAATTATAGGCCTGTTGCTCTCACATCACATACAGTATAATCAAGGTAAGTGAGAAATGTGTGAGAGACAGAATAATTGCCCACATGGAAGAGAATAACTTCTTCAATAAAATCCAGCATGGATTTAGGAAGGGAATGTCCTGCCTGTCGAAACTCTTGGCTGCTACAGAACCTGGCAGAGGGGAAGAATGTGAATGTCGTGTTCTTAGACTTCGCCAAGGCCTTTGACAAAGTTGACCAAGGCATCCTACTCCATAAGATCAGGTCCGTTGGAGTACACAGCAAGCTGGGAATATGGCTACATAGCTTCCTCACAGGAAGATCCCAGTCAGTCGCAGCAGCTGGCCACAAGTCTGAAAAAGCCACCGTAGTTAGTGGAGTGCCACAGGGGTCGGTATTGGGTCCCCTCCTTCGTGACACACTTGGGTGACATTGACAATGACGTGGGCTCTTCCTTCCTCTCCTCATTCGCTAATGTCACCAACATCAGTTGTAACATCACTAGTGACGAGGAATTGCACTACCTGCAGGAAGACCTCAACATATAGTCTACACTTGGGCTACAGAGAACAACATGCAGTTCAACGAGAATAAATTCAAAATCTTGACATGTGGCCCAAATCACAAAATCAAAGAGGCAATTTCTCTGCATACTGAAGGGGTACAGGACATTACCACAGCAACCGTAAAATGCCTTGGAGTACACCTAAGCAATGACGCCACTTTCCAGCATCGTATAACGGAAACTGTGAAGAAAGCCAAAGGGATGGCGGCCTGGTTGATGCGAACATTCACTTCCAGGGAGCCCGAATAATGCTAACCCTCTCGAGATCCCTGCAGCCAGCTGTGGTCACCACACAAGAAAACGACATCCAGAGACTTGAAGCAGTGCCAAGGATGTTCACCAAAAAGATCAGAGGGATGCAGGACCTTAACTACTGAGGCTGCCTCAAAGAGCTGGATGTGTACATCCAGCAAAGAAGAAGGGACCGTTACCGGGCCATCTACATGTCCAGACCCCACATCCTCTATAACATCGCAGCCCTATAACATCGAACGCTGGGCACTAGAAAAGCCCTCCCCATCAGGGTTCCAGAGTGCATCAAGACCCTACTCGACATCCAGCCGGGGCCATGATATCCCAAAAATTTTCAGTGCACTCCCGAAACTACTGAGAGATATAACGGGGCGCCCGGTGGAGAAGTTCAAAGCTGGACTCGAAAAGTTCCTGGAAACGTTGCCGTGGAGAACCCCCCAATGCCAGGTTACACACCCAACTGCCGGGCAGCCTCCAACTCCATACTGGACCAAGTGAACCTAAACAGTAAGGACCAGAAGCAGCGGTGGACCACCACGACTGTGAGGCATCGACCTCTAAACAACAA
>JAGKTI010011315.1:0-25152 GCA_018397915.1 Birgus latro
TTTAATCCGAAAACGTAATTTAATCTTATCTCCAGACGAAATCTTTCAGCATAGGAAAGATTATTAGAACGGGGGAGTTAGATACAGCCTTCATTAATCACCTCTATACCAGTAGTTTCTAAATCAAATAAAAACGTTTAGATGCTGGGAAAATAACACTTAAAAGACGTTATCGTGGTGAAAGGATTAGCACCAGTAAACTGAATTGTCGGTAATCGGAAATGAAGAGAAAATAATAAGTGAAGGAGTAGCCAAAGATTGTTATGAACCCGTTAAGACAGAGTGACCTTTATTGGCCGGAGTAAAAAAATCGTCTTTCAGTAGCTGGAATGAGACACAATAATAGCCGGTGCACTGAAGGGTTTAACGAGTATGTAATGAAGACAGAGAAACAGATGGACGGAACGGTGAGTGGGCGAGACGTGTGTGTGTGTGTGTGTGTGTGTGTGTGTGTGTGTGTGTGTGTGAGAGAGAGAGAGAGAGAGAGAGAGAGAGAGAGAGAGAGAGAGAGAGAGAGAGAGAGAGAACGTGTGTCTGTGTCGGTGTGAGTTTAATGCAGTGTACAGATGACGCCCTTGCCTTGTACTTGGCTAGACTGCTGTGTTTCCTGTCTTGGTGTCCTGAGCTGGGATGTGTCAGGCTGGGACTCACTGGACGGGACAGAGGGATGGGTAGGGGCTAGAAGGGGTGAGGAAAATAGTGCTTGGCTTAAGACTAGGTTATGCTGGGTTTGGGAACATAGTGAAAGACGCAGGGAAGTGGAGGCGCTGGAGATAAGCCGAGTGAAATTGAGAGAAGGTTTGCATTTTGAGGAATGGAAGGATGGGGACGGACTAGAGGGACTAAGAAAGGAGGATGCTGAGTTAGAGAGAGATAATTTTATAGTGGATTGGGTCTCACAGTTAGGAATGGGCAAAACTAAACTCACACTGCAGAGAGTAAAAAGGGAGGCTGCTTGGGTCAGAAAGAGGTAAGGGTGTTATACCGTGAGAGATGGGAAGGGGTTAGATTTGATAAGGAAGAAAGCTTTTGCATAGTTCAGAAACAGGGGCTAGTTTCATTTTTTCCCGTGAGGGATAGAGAGACTGACAAGGGCTAGAGGGAGTACGAAAAAAGAATAGGCTATAGCATGAGTTAAAGACTGAAGTTAGCCCATTGGAAGCCGTGTTTTTGTAGACAACGATGAAAAATGGACTGGAGGCTGGAGGAAGGGGAGCAGTGGGTGTAGAAATGGTACACCCGTGAGCTTAGAAAGTTCTCTAGCTTTATTTCCATACCAGCTTATTTTTATATATAGCACATTAATGTTTTGGTTCATATTGTTCATGAAATTTGTCCCAATTAATTTTTCACTGTTACGACCTGCTTTATAGTTCAGTGTTGTTACGTGTTTAGTCAGACGATTATATTCAGCTTAAGATACTGTATATATTCACTGTTTACTGAGGAGGATAAAAAAACAGCCGTCATTAATTATCAGTGCTATTTTTTTTTCGCTCAAAATGAAATAGCTTGGAAGTTGCAAGAATAAAAAAAATACGTTATCTTACTGAAAGAATTAAGAAAGCTAAGGATCACAGACACCAGGATATCACGGAGTAAGTCGCAAAATGAAACGATAAGTAAAGGACGTTGAAAAATGGTCTAAGCACGCAAGAATATGGTCCAAGGGCAGGAGTGGAGAGAGGTGAATTCTTTGAAGGATGGAGAGGTAGGAAGAGGAGGAAATGTTAGTACCTTCACTGCCATGCAAATTTTAGTCATTTTATTGATCATAGTGAGGACATCTTGCGGCGAAGGGGTTACTAACAATCCTCGTCAATCCTTTCAGTATAAGGGATCCATCTTGAGCTGAATAAAATCGTCTGAAGGCAACAAAATTACAAGCTAGACGCACCCAGAGAGCGTATCCCTCCCCAAACGCCAATAGCACTTATGACTTACTGCTCTAATTCCTCTTTCCCACCACACGATTGCACTGGCTGTCTCACATAGTCACTTAATGCTACGGTTTTAGTCTGCCTTGTTACAGTTTGAAAGAGCGCATACATCTGCAAGTTCATTTATAACTTATTATTGATTCTTGTATACGGATCAGGATTCATCTCAAATTGTGATCAAGTCTTCTTTGACACAGTGCCCCCCTATCCACCGGAATTCACTGAAATCCGATAGCAACTGTTTGAGATGTCTTGTGTACATATATTGTGTCCAGGCATCTCGAAAGGAACGGATCTTGAATTTGGCTCTTTGCTATCTTGTCTTGGTATTTTCTTGGAGGGAACAATCTGGCGAGCTTTTAGCCTTTGGTTCCATTTTCCTTGCATTAAAAATCACAAAGGGACAAAAAACAAGCAAACAAAAACGGGTGAATATTTAACCTCCGTCCTACTGCGTTGGCGGAGATAATAAGGTGAAAATAATACTGATTTGGGGTTACGCTGGAGGTTGTGAGGAGGGAGGATACTGGGATGGTGAGGCGATAGTGCTGGCTGGCTAGGTGAATGAAGGCATGGAGGAGAACGTAAATAACAACTGCAGAAATAGTGCAAAAATAACATCTTCAGTACGATTATTTGCTTTGATATTTTGTTCATACGCCCTCCAGACGATCTTAATCAAGGTCATAGTCTCATTGAAGCACAAGGGGCTAATAAATGCAACATCTAACCTTTTTACCTCGAGAGGATTTTTTAGATGAAAAAAATTGTCTGGCACTGAAAAATATAAATAAGTAAAAGAGGACGCCATATTAATGACGTTAATGGAGAACTTTAACGAGGGGAACGGTGTAAAAGCCAGACATCTAACGAGCTGAAAGTCATAAAGGTGATGGGCGCAGCAAATCGGGGTGATAAAACGTGAAAAGAGTTGATATTACCAGAGCATGTAAAGGGGGAGTATGTTCTAGGATATCAAAATGGGGAAACTGAGATTTGTTGAGTCCGTGCACTAAAGAAAATACGAAAGAAGTAACGTGGAGTAGAATTTCGTCCCCGTAGAGAAAAGGTTAATGAAGGCCAGTGCTAACACCTGAAGTTGTGGTAGGTAAGGGTTGATATGAGGTAAATGAAGGATGTGTGTGGAGTGTGTTGGCTGGTGATTGTGGTAAGTGTCGATGCTGATAGTTGGCTATAGTGGTAGGTGGTGAGGTGGAAGGTGATGGTGATGTGGACGGATGGTGAGTAAGGGTGGTAGCGAGGATGGAGGTGGCGGTGAGGGTGGCAATGAGGTGGTAGGTGGTGAGTAGGGGTGGTAGTAAGAGATTTGATGTTGGTGAGAGTGGTAGTGTGGTGGTAGGTGGTGAATAAGAGTGGTGGTGTGGTGGTAGGTAGGTGGTAAGAAGTGGTGGTAGTGTGGTGGTAGGTGGTGAGGAATGGTGCAAGTGTGATGATAAGTGGTAAGAATTGGTGATAGTGAGGTGGTAGGTGGTGTAAGTGGGTCAGACTTACAGGACACTTGTGACCCGCCGGGATGAGGGTGAGTCATGGCAGCCATTTTTAACACCCTCATTTCTCTTGTATTCCCGCCAGACTGATTACGTATTTTTACATTCTCCCTCTCTCCAGACGATTATTTTTGCCTCAGGACAGGTTTTTCGAAGTGGTGTGGTCATAGCTATTTTTTATTGATTCATTAAGAAGCATCCAGTAAAGTGTAAAGACTCGTTTCTTCTGCAGGCAAAGTGTGGAACATCTCATCGTAATAAATGATTTGGGAAGGTCGAGAAATCAAGCAGCTTAATGTTGTCATAAATCGGGTTTGAAGATATAAACAAGTCCTGAACGAAGAAGAAATCGTATAAATGCACTTAAACATCGAGGGTAATGTTTAGTTCAAGGCAATACAGGAGGATGAATGGCGAAACGCTGTATGCAGAGTGCTTGCAGTCACGATAATCCCTTACTGATAAACATCTACATAATGATGATGATGATGATGATGATGTTAATGATACTACTTCTATTACAGCTACTACTACTACTACAGCTACTACTACTACTGCTACTACTAGCAGTAATAAAAAATAAATATATAAGGTAATGACTGAAACAAGATCTTCACCATCATGGCTCCAGTCTATATACACGTAGCTAAGAAACATGTTGAAATCCCAGTACCGTCTCAAATACAGTGCTGATGTTTAAGTTTGCGGTTTTATTCTTCTTGGCATGGGAGGCTTCTTAACAACTGTTCCTTAGCGATGTATTTTGTGGTACACCGTAATATTCTCTTGATTAATGCGTATTTTCCCTGTCATACCTTAGAATTCTATTGTTCTAGCTATTTTTTTTCTTCATCATTACACAGTTAACATCTACAAGTACAAGGAAATATTGTGGTATAAGATGCAAAATAAATCGCTTAGGAAGAAGTGTAACGATATCTCCCAAGGCAAAGACAGGAGGCAGCAAATGGTGTATGGGTACTGATACAGCGACTGTTGCTGTTTACGCGCCACACAAAATGGAAGGTATTCGGTACACTACATCCCTCCACCACTACCACATCCCTAGTGTTCCATTCCACTAGATTTTATTCAGCTGAGGGTGAGAAAGAGGTTCTTGAGTGTCTTTACCCTTTGATTGCCCTGGGTTTCTCTGAGTTGAAGGAAATCGTCTGCCGTTAGCTGGAATAACAGTGCAAGGTTCAGAGTTCTTAGTTAATCTCGTAACCCTTTCAGCCACGGGACGTTTTGTGTGTGTGTGTGTGTGTGTGTGTGTGTGTGTGTTCATGGTGCTCTCAGACGATTGTATCCAGCTTAGGAGAGGACCCTAATGTTGAAGGTGTTAATGAAATCATCTAAACCCCTCCAGCCCGAAAAATCTCTCCTGAACTGAGTAAAATTGCCGGTAGAAAGCAAAAACAAACTAAATCAAGACGTCACTGAACAGAAATGTATTAATCGGGATAGTTTTTTAACCTATATGCCTCGGTGTGTCAGTCTGAGGCAAATGAAATCTCTTGACAGAAAAAAAATAATATACCAAGTCGAGATGGTGTATGCAGGTGGTATTTAACTGCATTCTCTTGTCTGGCAGAAAATCCTCGGCAATTTTTCATCGCGTGTCTTTCAGTGTGTTTTTCTAGATAACGCCCGGAGATAATTGTCAGCTGAGAGTGAGTCATAAGGACCTAAGATTGTTAATAATGACACCAAATAACTCACTCAGGGTCGGAATAACTCTCGTGTATCATTTCAACAAACACCTGATAACATTTTTTAATTGATGGGTCGGTCGAGGGTCCCTGAGGGTGTTATGTTACCGCCGTATTTTTCCTAACCCCTATGTGACCTGGACGTAGCGGTAGAATGACGTTAACGATAGGAGATATTTTCCGTGGTCATTTCATACTGAGGTCTAAGAAAATAATCTGATAATTTTCGAGGTAAAAACTGAAGTAAGAACACCCCGTTTCACCAGATCAATTTCTGGGTAGTCCGTTTGTCAGTGAAATTATACGTGTGACAGTGAGGGACTAAATGCCTGGCACGTGAACCAGTGAAACAGCTTGATGTATTTCGGTCACCACCCTGGCCTGCATGATCGGACACTGTTTTAGAACATGGGCCGCATTTTGGGTGGCACAGGAAGCTTCGTAACATCTCCCTGGCGATTTATTTTGCATATCATACCTTAAGCACTCCACTGCAAGCATCAGTAACAAGAGGCTACTGACGTGTAATGTGGGAAATAAAAACAAAGTGATGGTACCAGATCTCCACTGCCACTGTATATCTGATTCCAACCTCAGTGTGACGATGCTCTGGCGGAAAGGAAGGTGGATTTAACTCTCTCAAGATTATGACCTCCGTTATAATTTATTGTCATTAACACAGCACGATTTTATTCTGTGAGATTATTCGAGCTGGAAGGGTTAGACGTAGCCTCCATTACCCATTACTTAAAAAAGCCCTCCCCTAAGTTGCATAAAATCGTCTGGGAGTAGAACAGTACAAAAAAGGCGTCCTCTGAGAGAAGACATTGTTACATACAGCCAATGGACGCGTTTTATATCTTATTTTTGATACTCGCAGACGAATATAATGAACTGAGGAGAATCTCATGTTAATTCCTGACCCAGAGTTTCGTCCTTCTGCAGTTTATGTGACGCAGGTCAGAAAAGGACAATGCTACGGGTCTAAATCATTTCCATAGCACTTCTTCGTTACTAGCATCACAGTATAGCTTTAATCTCTTTGTTACAATTCGGTATTCAAGACAGAGACGCCGATTCTAGACCAAGTTAGCGTAAAAAAGGTATAATAAACTTATCAGTTCCCCCTCATAAATCTGGCAGAGTGTAGCGTGTTCACCATGTGGATGAGAAAATGGAGAGAAGAGCCAGATGTGGTGGTGAACTCGGAAATAGCCCGCAATCAATATTATCAAACAAGATAAGGGGAAACAAATATTTTTCGATTTATTTCCTGAGATAGTTAAAGGAAAAATTAAGGCATAATACTGATGAAATGCTTAGCCAGGGACTTCCAGTGATTCCTTTAATACGAAGTCCTTTTTTTCCTCAAGATGCTGGCAAGGATCTCAACGTGTTACTCTCACTGACTGACTATCCAATTGTATTTGGACGTACGTTACTGTGGAACCAAATTATAATATACTGGTTTTCCAAGAACGTTCGAGCCGTGTGTCTCGTTGTGTGGACAGAATAAAACAGTTTTGATTTGATCTGGACCAAATCTGGTGGAAGAGTTCAGGGTCAGCCAAAGGGTTAATATAGCGCTTTATAACAAACTAAGTGATAAATCAAGGTCACATGGTTAGGTCAACTTACATAGTTTTTATCTAATTATATTCTGACTAACTAGAATGGTTCAGGGTAAACCAGTGAATAATGAATTAGTTTTTTAGAATAACCAGTCAAAGCTGAAGGTCACAAGCTAAGATCAAAGTTAAAGCTGTGTGTGTTGTAGTGTACCAGAAGTGATTATATACTTGATATTTGTCAGCATCTACTATGCTTACCTGCATTACAGTTGCATGCTACTAATAGTAACTGTTTTTATTCAGCATTAAGACGACGTCCTCGGACAGAAGGGATTAATTTATAGTTTTAGCCCCATTAAAGTCAGCGGATTAGTACACCAAATAATATATATAGATGATCTAGTGAAAGTTATCATAATCGGCTGCATTCAGTACACGCATTGGTGCAGGTGATTACTTGCGTGTTTGTAAGTTACAGTAATTATATAAATACTGAAATAATATGGTAACAATTCACTCGTAATATTGTCCAAGATTTCCTCCACTAGCTCTGCGTACTGACAAACGAAGGCTTAGTAGTGGCTGTTTGATTATCACGTACATTTTTTTTTAACTATATATATTTTTTTTTTCTAAGAGGAAAGAACTATCAAAGGCTATGATAATTTAAAAAATCTTCCCGTGAAAAGCTGACGAACAGGGAGTCAATTTCAAGATTCGTTCCTTCGAGATGCCTGAAAACATTGCGTTCATAAGATTGAGGGTCATAGATATAGAACTATATTTGGTGAGCCTCCCCACACATGAGAGTTGCTTTCACACAGGAGTGAATAAGACCCCTAAACAAAGTTAACAACTGAGCAGGCGTAAAAGTAACAAAGAGTCTATTTAGCACACCCAGTCCCTTGGAAGCAGATTTTGCAAGGGGGGTAATGTGTGGTCCTTCCAAATTAGTCCCGAACGAAAGAAAGATAGAAAGCTGAGAGATGCTGAAGGGCTGAGTTCTGTATTGCTTAGCTGTAGGGATAATTCACTGGAAGATTCTGGCAGGTTGATATATGTACACGTGGAGATTTTCATGCATTAAAAACGACAGAGTTTCTTTTACCCTTATCAGAGACAACAACCAAGTCGGAAACCAGGAGTGCCATAATCTCATCCCATGATCGCTGAAGTAACTGCTGTGGAAAATACTGCGACAGGCGGGTGGAAACGTGATAGGTGAAGTCATCAGCATATGAGTGGATAGGGATAGATGTGCTGCTCAATAGATAACTGATGGATAGAGGGAAAAGACTGCTGAACCCTGAGGAACACCATTACTGATACACCTAGAATAACAGTGATCGTCTACACCAGCAGCTATACAATGACCAAAAAGGAGAATTGAGCTGAAGGGAGACAGAGGACGGAAACCTCACCAGGGCATTGTGGAAATTAAAGATTTGTGTCAAACTCGGTCGTCTGCCTTTGAGATGTCATGTGTAGTGGCAAGCGTTTCATCAAAGTTCCTTAATGAGGATGACCTAGAGCCAAAAAAGAATATAAGAAGACCTCCAGCAGTATGTCTCTGGTGGAACTCTTACTGGTGGTCGGATAGAAGATTATGGGAAGAAATGCGCTTCAAAATCTTTCAGTTAATAATAGATTCCAAGGCCCTACAAATACAAAACTACTGGGAGATGGTTAGATGGCAGGGAACGGCCATCTTTCCTCGCGACAGGGTTTACATTGCTAGACCAAGGTGAAAGAATTTATCTAGGCAGCGTGTCTGCATAGAAGAGCAGTTCTTGGGAACAATAGGACGAGTCTCTTGCGAATGGTATGCTATATCAGTGCTAAGGTCAGTTGGGGCAGGAAATACATCTCTTGAAGAAATTCAGTGACAGACATGAGAAAATCGGATGGGGAAGGAGATGAGTGGATTGCACCAGAGACATTCAAAGCAGAAACGGAGGAGAATGACATGTAAAAAGTTCAACCCTGTCATTAGAAGAAACAGCCACAGAACCATTAGAGCTGAAAAAGGATAATAAACAGAATGAAGTAAGGGCTTTTGGCAAGGTGCCAGAGGGAGCAAGAAGATCCTGAAAGGGTTCAAAGTATTTGGAATGAATGAAATTGTTTTTTTAACAAGGTAAAGAACAAGCTTAGTACAGTTCCGGGCAGAAATGACTAGTGAAGGAGACTCTGAGAAAAGTCGGCGCTGGTACCTTTCGACAGGCGCCTCCTTTTTGTGGACAGTAGTAGAACAAGCGTCGTTTTAGTAAGAAAGTAAGAGAAATGAATGTATACATCCAAGCCCAAGAAAATAACTTCCTTATTGTGCTGACTTAGATGGATCTCGGACATGGGAAAAATAATTATTCCAGGGAAAATAAAAGAAGTAATGCCAGAGGTCTCCCAGTTCACAGCACCAAAATTCACCAGATACTGCTTCATGGAAGTGTCTGTAGGCCTTACTGTGGAAATAGGACAATATACTGAGATAAGACTGTGATTGGAGGAGCCCAAAGGAGGCAAAAATAACAGAGGAAACAGAAAGATCAGTTGTAAGAAAAAGTTAAGTATGTTGCACCTGTGTCCTAGACTGTCAGAAATGCAGGTAGGGTGTTTTACAAGCTGGTTACGGTCTTTAAAAACAGATAACATGTAAACTTGTTCATCAGTTGGATCAGTGAATGGAGAAGAGAGCCAAGAGCGGTGATGAACAGTAAAGTCACATAAAATGGAAATATTAAATAAAGAAGATATGAAAAGAATGCCTTCCATTTTGGAAATAAGACAGGCAAGGAATTCTGCAGAGCTAGTAGTGGATTTATTTTCTCAGTGACAGGAGGGCCGAAGCCAGGGTGTTGAGAATTTAAATTATTCAAGCTCAGGAGAACGAGGGCATATTAGATTGTTGTTCATATACACACAACAGCCACATTTGTCTTGAAATGAGTATAGAGGACGCAGGAGGATACAAAGAAGGAATGACATCAGTAGCCTCAGAAAGCTATTTCAGCAAAGAAAAGAAGGTGAGGTTTAAAGGAGGCGAAGTGATGTTCAGTAGAGAGGAAACTGGAGGAACGATCCAGATTTTTTTTCTTTTTTTTGAAGGAAATAGAAAGAGAGGCAGGACCCACGACATCTCATTTGTTCGTCACGGAGAGGGGGGCAAATAGCGAGGGCATTTATGGTTCGTGCCCCATAGCCCCCACTCCTGCGACCCTGGGGACTCTGAGGCTGGGTGATGTTGTGCCGCCATTATAAGATGCCTTACTTTAAGGAGATGCCACATGATGGTTCACTTTGGCAAAGCCTCATAATATTCTCAGTTAATATCTAGTACACCTGTTTTCCGCATGAGTATATTGTCTGGTACATGGTTCTTACTGATCTTAGACGTACGTACATACCTTCATTCTTGAGGAAAATACCTGTTCGTGCAGAAACAACAATTCCTTGATGTTGATTGCAAGTTTTTTTTTTTTTAGCACTTAGAAATTTTCTCAGTATATCCTTTCAGCTCGATTTTTTTTTTTTTTTTTTTAATATTCTGGCTTAACTAATTAAAGCAGATGACTTCAACATTTTCTCGGTTTCTTCTGATTATTTAATATAGCCTAGGGACGACCTTTCAATCTGAAGGAGTTAGATACAGCCTTATTTAACTTCTTCACCACTACAGGTCCTTTCTAAGTTACATAAAAATTTTCTGGAAACAACAAGGAAACAAGATAAAAAAAAAAAGTCGGGCTGATGGGGGTTAAGAAAGACGTCCTCAGGCTGAAGGGGTTAATCATTAATAATACGAATTCGTGACAACATCGTAACGAACACTAACTTATAATCTCAGTTTGCGCTTTTTCGTGGTCTACTTCTCATGTTCAGACACACTATTTCTCCTGTGTAATTCGTGAGGACACACACACACACACACACACACACACACGCACACACACACACACACACACACACACGTAGTTCGTAGTATATAGGCTTAAAACCCTGTGAAAGATTTAGCTTCAGGTTGTTGAATTTGGCTCTCTGTTATTTTTTAATTTTTTATGTATTTATTAATTTTTTTTTATTGAACAATTTGCGGGTTGCTGGCCTTTGGTTCCTTCTTCCTTGCATAAAAGAAAAAAAAAACTATCAACTGAATAAAATCGTCTGTTATTAGCTGGTATTGAGCACTAGAGCTGTCCCGACCATGAGAGATAATGGTACCAATATTAACACTTAGGCTCGTATGACTCGCTCCTAACTTAATCAGATCGTCTGGTGTTTGCACGAATAGAAAACGTGAGCTGTCTTGACCATAAGAAAGGAAGTATTATACGTATATTATTGCTTCCGTCTCAGAATTTTGTGGATAATATAGGTCTGAGCTGGGGCGACAAACTGATGTGTTCATATGCAGAATTAGGTGCTGAAGAAAACGAATAGTTTGGCGTCTGGAGTATCGCGAATCCAGAGGGGAAAAAATACCGAGGTCGTTTGCGATACGTGCTGAAAATTATGTGCCAGATTAGGTGCAGTGAATCCCGTCTTTTACCCCAACACGGTGCTTCCACGCTCGCGAATAACACCGACTTGTATTTAGCAGTTTTTTTTACAGGGACAGATTCCAGGGAAGCATCATGCCATTTCCCCATTAGACGGGGCTCGGCGACGGTACCAACTGTTCGCATTTCTCGGCGTACACGGAATTTGCCGGCGATTGTGTGAAAATTGTTGTCGGTGTGGGAGACTGCGATTTGAGTCAGAGTTTTCGGTCCTGGAGTTATACTGTGTGCGTTCGTCTGATTGCTTTACGAGGATAATAACTTCTGATATTCATTTAGATAAAAAAGCACGTATAATTATCCTTAGTTGCTTGATATCACTGGGTGTAATTTTACTGAAGCAAGTTATATTAGCCTAGCAATGTTCTAGACCGAGGAGAATGTGTTCATCTGTCACTACATTATGAGGACCATAATTCCAGATAATAGTTTAGATAATACTCCTTTTTGAGGCGGGGAAGATGAAAATAACTATCCTCATTTCTTTGATAACATTCGTAGCAAGTTTGTCGACGAGTTATATACATACCCATGGCCTGGGCCCTGACGAACATAAGCTCATCTGCCACTGCTTTACGAGGATAATAACTCATGATATCAATTTAGATAAAGCTCCTTTTTAAGACAGGAAAGGCAAACATAATTATCCTCATTTGCCTGGTAACATCGGAAGTAAGTCTGTTGACGTATGTTATTACCTGGGACTATGGCCTGGCCGGCTGCCCTAATGACATCATTAATGCATCTAATTAGCTTTATGACCTCCGCCCGCTGCCAGGCATGAAGATAGCTGCATGATCATTATCCTAACCCAGCCAGCCGGGCATTCTTTTGTTTTATTACACGAAATTTAATTCTCATTTTATTTTAGCGAGGGAGGGCACGCATGGTCCAGTGGGTGAAGGTGATGTTGGGCGGGGGTGAACTTTGGTGGGGCGCGCACACACACACACACACACACACACACACACACACACTCCTTCCACCACACGAGACGTCTCCAAGCAGAGTAACATCGGCCGACGGTAGGAACCAAGACACTGGAGTTTGTATGCAATTCCTTCACTGCACCAGTCTGTTCCTAAGCTAAATAAGATAATGCACAGAGAAACTGCTATGTTCTTTGTTCCGCCTGTAGAAAATGTACAAGCCCAGATTTTCCTCCTTTTGCTGCTTATTTCACGAAGCTCAGTGGCAGAACATTACCACGGCTCTACTACATCCATTCGATAGCACTTCTTCGTGACTAGCATCATATTCAAGTAATAACCGCTGTATACAACTCAGCACTCAAGATGGGGCGAGATCAGTTTCAGGACAAGTTACAGTGAACAGAGTTTAGTGTGTGTTTCAGATGGTTCAGTTTTTGCCACTAAGTAAGCGTTAAATTTTGGGAGGATACTTGTGTCTCTGTCTGTATCGGTAGCAAGAGAAATTAAAAGAGGGGTTAAATTGGGCTCTGTTGGGGGTGGATTTACTATCGGGAATCATGGAACAGCGCCCTCTGAACTTCACTTTTCGATTTAAATAAACAAGAAAATGGAAAACAGATTAATTGGTATGATTTGCCTACCCATTCATTTTGTATTTTGATTTTTAAGTATCCCCCAAAAGAGAAGTGGAAATAAGATTGATTATAGCCCGTTTAATCTCGTCTGACAAAGATCCCTAACCTCTTTCAGCTCAAATTTGAATAGTAACCAAGGAGTCTCATTCCTAACTCATAACTAAGACATCATATTACACACAGACATGACCAAGTATTCAAACTGTATGAGTGGCCAAGCTCCTTAAATAAATAAAACGCAGAAAATTAAGATAAAATTGATTAGTTTGATTTGCCATCCTTTCTCTTCGCACATTGATTTGTAACTATCCGCATTTATTCCATACTTGTAGCCAGATGTCTGCCCAGAAAAACAAATGAACCATGTGTAATGAAAGGGAAAGGAAGGAATGTTTATGAGAGGCACACACGAGTAACTTGAACGCTGTATTATGACTGTATTTAATATTAGTTACAGGGAAGGTGTATTTACGTCTTTGGCTGTTAGTACCAGTTGTGTATTTTGTTCAGGGGGGGCGTCGTTTTTACTCGACTCCAAAAATTCATCACACACACACACACACAAAGTAAGGAAATAAATAAACATATATATAATAAGCAATTAAACGCAAATGAATATACAGTAAGGAAAAAAACAACTCGGTGATTGCCTTGGTCAAAAAAAAAGAAAAGAAAAAAATTACGAAGTTTAATTAAGAGTAGACGATTTTGTTCAGCTGACGAGAAAACCCACAACAGTGAAATTTCTAAGCTTGCCAATCTGTAATCATGGTGAGATGTATTACTGTATTCTGTGTATGTAAGTTACGTATCTGGGTGATTTCCTGGTGCAAAGAGTGAGGTATGACACAAAGGTTAGTATTCCGGTCGTATAAGGAAGCTCCCTAACACCTTTTCCTAAGCGAATTATTTTGTTTATTACACCTTCTTGTCCCATGTTATATAAATTCTTCAAACATTACCGTAGTCTGAATAAATAACGTACAAAAGGATATTAACCAGCCATATTAAAAAATAAATCGCTAAGGAAGAGGTATTAGAGAGCCTCCTTACCCAACCAGAATGCAGAGTGGTTCGTAAATAGCGCTACGTGTTGCTGTGACGGCTCAGTTTGCTGGTGTGGGCTTGGGTGTAGCAGTGGCAATGGGAAATAAATAACTGATGCAGGGTAGACATTGGTAACGCAGTCAGCCGTCCCCGTAGTACAAGAGAAATCGCCCAGGAGAGTAGAAAAGAAGCGCTATGTATGGACCACCCGGAATAAGACAAGGATAGGCCCTAAAATATCACATCTCTCCCCGTAAAACTGATGGTGTAAATTATGGGACACTGCCAAAACCCCATTGTAAGTGGCAATGGGATTTTAATAGGTCATTTTTCTGTAATTAACTGTGGGCCCATTAGCAAGAGAGAGAGAGAGAGAGAGAGAGAGAGAGAGAGAGAAAGGGGAAAAAACAGGACGACTTTTAATGAGGACGTTCAGTCTTTAACTCCTTCCTCTCGAGTAAGTCATTTATTCATTTATTTATTTATTTACCTATCTACCTACCTATCTAATTTTAATGCTTCCTACTTTCTGACAATATTACTAAGATTATGATTGATTTTTCGAGTTGGGAAGGTTAGCTACAGCCTACATTATTTCCTACAATTATATGGCCTCTCTCATAAAAAAAAAAAAAAAAAGTCAGAGGCAACAAGAATAAAATTTAAAAGAGATAAAGAGTCGTATAATTTTTGGCAGATATGGAGACTTCGTAACACCTCTTCTTTGGCGATTTATTTTGCTTATTGCCTTTTGGTTTCGACTTGTATAGTGCTTACATCTCTTAACCACACGCTTTTTACTCAGACTTGGCCTAAAATTGACCTCCCTCTGTTCCGAATCCTGTGTTGTGGTAGCAGAGTACCATTTGGGAATGATGCTAGTCACGAAGAAGTGCAATGGAGGATGCAAAGTCGTAATACTGTCTTCCTCTGCCGTGGAGCTACGTACAATTAGGCGCAAAGGAACGAAAATCTAGGAGAAGTTAAGGTGAAAAGAGTGCAGTAACACAGTTTGCCTAAGTAGCATTTAAGAGGGCAGTAACCCCACCAGTCCGAAGAAGTATTATTTATTTTATTCTTGCTACATCCCGACGGCTTTATTTATTCAGGAGAGATATAGATAGAGAAACAGATATAGACTTGTAATTCCCTCACTGCAAGGCATCACTCCAAGGCTGAATAAAATCGTCTGGAGGAAGCAAGAATGAACTAAAATAAAGCATCGTTTTAGTGATGGGGTTAAAGGGCGCGCGCGCACACACACACACACACACACACACACACACACACACACACACATACACACAATAGGACGAGATGCTACGATGCTTTTTAAATTAACGAGAATAATGCCCAATACATAATCACCCATCCATCATTTAGTCCTTTATGGCCCCATCAGGAGTATAGGGAAGGCTACTTACTCCAGAAATTTAAAGGAAGAATGACCAGTCCCTTATCCTTGAACGGCATTATGTGAGCGAAAAACCTAATGATCACCTGGTTATAAATCCATATTGACAACAGGCAATAGGAGCGTCTAAACCCACTGGACCACCTGCCTTCATATATCCCCCATGCTGAAAGTACATTTATTTTAGGGTAATTTCCTTAGCTTTTTATTTAGTTCGTCTTCATATTAAGCACACTTTCAGGATGTGTGTATAATTTTTCCTGTATTTAACGACCTTTTTAACCCCTTGAGAGACGCCTTCACGTGGTGGCACCGATATAGCCGTGTGGTTCCAATGCCAGATCATATAAACATCCCTCAGTTCCCTGTCTATCCCCCCAAAAGGAGGATGGTGGACTTCAGTAGGGTAACTTCAGACTGTAGTCCACTGGGTTCACATTCGAGTGAGCTTGAGGTTGTATCTACTGCTATACTTGACCCTTTACCCCCTAAGGTATAAACACGTATTCTCGTCAGGTAAGGAGGGTCCCTAACAACTCTCCTTAACCGATTTATTTTTGGATACGGCTTCCTAATATTGTTTTCTACGTTATATATGCAGAGTATGGTGATAACAGAATGACTAAAGAGAAGTGGATTGCAAGGTGTAATAAGCAAAATAAATCGCTTAGGAAGAGGTGTTAGGGAGCATCCTTCACCGACGAGAAAATACCCTATAGTCTCTCCTAAACTGAATAAATTTGTTTGAGAAATTAAAATGGCAAAGAGATCTCTGATGGATGAAGTTAATGGAAGCGGTTTGAGGGTATAATTCTGTTGTCTAGTAATTTATAGCAGCTAAAAATAGACATTGTTTCTAATCCTTCCAAGACGTGATACATTTCTTAAGGTGTATAAATCGGTCTGTGAAATTAACCTCAATAGATGAAAAATGTCTTCGGGTGAAAGGGGTTTGGGGAGGTTGTTTCTAGTCCCTTTTCTAGCCTCTTCAGCCCCAGGTGCCTCTCCTAAGCTAAAATAAAGTTGTCTAGAATATGACCAGAGAAGAATAGCAAGGACGTCTTTGAGCTAGAGAGGTGAATGGGGACTCCTCTAACCTCTTCAGCCCGAAATGTTCCTCCTGACTTGAATGGAATTGTCTATGGATCATTACAAGTGGTTTTTGGAGACCGTAACACTTTTTCCTCAGTGATTTATTCTGCACATTACACCTCAATGCCCTCTTGTATGTCGCTGATGTACTCTATGTCGATAACAGGACGAAATAAATAACATGCAAGAGAATGATGAGTTGCAATAAGGATAATAAATCGCTAAGACAAAGGAGTTACGAAGTCTACAGTGCAACTTATAATATTTCCGTAAGTACTGAAGTTATCAAAGTACAAAAGTCGTCTTATATTTAGACGAGTCAATTGAGATTCTTATTTTTTTTATTCACTCTAAGATGTTGCTCTCAAGATAAATAAAATGGCCTGAAAATTATCAGAGTAAAAGACGTCCTGAAATGAGTTTTATTTCATCATGCTGGCTTATTTCCTGAAGCATTTAACGCTTATTTGTCAATTTATTTTTTGGGTTGCTGTTTTAGTTCCAAATTCACTAACTTTCTTGAGCTTAGGTTGTGTATTAGATTGCTAGTTTATTTTTTGCCTTCACTCATACAGACTTTATATTAGGGTGAAGACATGAAAAAATAAAAACACTTCTGGTTTAGAGACTTTCCAATCCTGAAGACGGGTTTACCTGTTCAGTTCAGTGACGCAATGTATCCTTCAAAGTACAAAGGACCTCTAGCTGTTGTTATTGTTGTTTTTGTTGTTGGTTTGGCCCCAGGCTCATTTGGACGTGAACCCTGTTGACCTTAGCCTGAACTTGCCCTTTTTCAGTATTCACCTCCTCCTCCTTTCGGGGAATAGGGGAGATGAGGGACGTTCTTACAGTAAAGGTGAATGGGGTTGATGAAAACTATGTCTAATTCCTTTGGCTCGGAAATTCTCTCTCAGGTTAAATAAAATAATGTTGATACAGCACCAATAATATCTAAAAAGGTTCCCTCATGGTGATGGAACGAAAGAATAAGCTAGGAACAGCAAACAGAGATAGAATAAACAGTGAACACAGAATATACAACACTAAGCTAAAGTAGACGAGTTTATTCAGCGAAGATGAGCCTTTTGGAAACACACGGGTTAGAAATGGCCTTAATCAACCCTTTAAGAATGAAAGCTAAGAAGAAAAATCGTCCTGTGTAACAAAAATTAGATGAAAAATATATCCACGGTTGAAGTAAAGAATTTCAGTCCGATAGTGTATGTCCTGTTTTATTTTCGCTGTCTTCAGGTGATTTAATTAGCACTTGATGGACTTCCAGAACCTGGCAAAGTGGACATTATAGCCTCCTACCTTCCTCAAGCTGAGTTTAAGACTTTGGTGGCGGCTGACTAAAATGAAAAATACCTCCCCTGGCTGAAATGATGAAGTTCCTAGATAAATATGAGCCAAGGAGCGTGGCACACAGAGCGGTGTTGCCTCTAGGGGATATTTACTATGCAGATTACTTTTCCTCCCGCTAGGCGCCGCTCGGGTCAAGGGGCGCCTCCACCTCCCGCCCTCTGACAGCCGTCCCATCATTTACCTCTTTATAGCCACGTTTACCTTTAATATTTACCTTGGAATTATGCATGAAAACACGGCTGGTAGAAAAGCGGACAGGAGGATGACGGATAAAGCGGCTTTGCGGGAGTGGAGACGGTAATGTTGGGGAGAGTGACACACGTCATCTAATCCCTCCCTCGCAGTTCCTCATTGGCTGGGGTGGCGGGAAGTGTACACGCGCTCCACCAATCACAGCCCTTTATCAATCCAGGGGTGTGTTCTACAGGGGGTGTCAGGGGGGCATTCGCAATATATTCACGGATGATATATTTATTTTTTCTATTATTTTTTTATCGGTTGCACCAGCCCGGAAGGACTGACTGATTCATAGAGTACCTCTCGACAGACAAGAAGATGATTCCGTCGACTCACGCTATTCGCCTCGTAAAAAAGCTGCCGGGGATTGACACCAGAACCCCAGTGTTCCGAACGTGAGACAGACGATTAAAATACGGTCACGTTACGACTGTTGGAGCGGCGCTGGCGGTCGGGCAGGAAGGAACGGACGGAAACTTGTGGCGGCGGGCGGTTCTACGCTGTCACATCATTCGTAGTTTCCCTTTTTCCATCAAACCTTTCATTCAGAGGAAGTAGTTTTCATATTTTTCTTCTTACGCTCAGACGATTTCATTAAGCTTAGTAGAGACAATTATGATCTAGAAGGAATAGGTATATAGGCTCCACTAATCCCTTCAGAAATGACAAATCTCTGAAGCTGTTATACTGTTGACTAAAAAAGAAATGAAAAAGAAATAAACCCATCTCTCTATTTTTCTTTTCTTTTCCGGCCAGTGCCTCATATACATGGTGTGGATAAACTTACTCTCTGCATTTTTTTTTTTTAATCTTTTCCCACCTCACCACTTTTTACGTAAGCTGCTGTTTGGTCCCTTGTCTGCTTAGCCCAGTTCCCCACACCCATGGTTTGTAGGCTATATAAACACTGGTATACATAGCCTTTCTCGTAAACTTACTTGTATAACTTAATCCCGTTTCTTCCTTTCCCGGACAATTCTTCATTCCTAAGATTTTTTCCTTTGAGTTGGTTTATCACATTTTTCTCTTTTTACATATTATTAATTAAACGATTTTTTTTTTTTTACCTCAACCGTCATGCAATTTTCTTACCGTTTCGAATTTGTATCATATATTTCATTCATGGTTTAGATAAGTTTTCTCCCTCCCTTTAGATTGTCATAACAACTTTTAAAAACAGTCTTCAAGCCGTTGTTTTCCATTCTTGGTCAGTTTGGGTAAATTTGGGGAGCTGTATTTTTTTCTTTTTTTCCCTTTAGCGATGCGATCTCTTGTCTTCCTGTCCTGACTAATTCCTCCTCATAACGATTTTATTTTACTTTTTTCCCTTAACTGCCACGGGTTCTTTGACGCCATTTCTTTCTCCTGCTTTAGAATATTGTTGTATATTTTGTGTTCACGGTGTATCCTATCCCTGTCTGCTGTTGCCTAGCTTGTTCTTTCACCCCTTCACCATGAGGGGTCCTTTTTAGATATTAGTAGTGTTATTTCATCATTATTTTATTTAACTTGGTAAATTTCGAACCTCAGGGAAGAGACATTGCTTTCATTGACCCCCCTTCACTTTTGTTATAAGAACGTCCCTCACTTCCTTCCCTATCCCCAGAAAGGAGGAGGTGGACTGCAGGAAAAGAGCAACTTCAGCCTGCAGTCCACTGGGTTCACGTCCAAATGAACATGGGGTCAAATCAACAGCAAAAAAAACAACAGTAACAACAAGAGGTCCTTTCTACATTAAATAAAATCGTCGTCTGGTAGCCTTTATAAAAAATAAAAAATAAAAACCTCACTAAAGGGCCTAATTATCGCACCCTTTTCTCTATCCTTCTTTGCTTTTCCTTATAATCTTTGTCTATATTTTCTTGTCCTTCCAGCCCACTTTATTGTCCCGTCCATGTTTTTTCCCTTATCCCTGCCTCTGTACATCCCCCACAAATCATTTTCATGGCCCAGTTTGTGTTTGTGGTCTGGGATTCATTGCTTCCCGTCACCTTCTTCTCCGTCATCGGTCAGAATCATCCTCGTCGGCGTTCATTTTCGTTGTGAAATACTGGAGCGTTTACATATTTTCTGATGACCATTGTATACGACACCAATGTTGCAAAGATACAAACTAAGATAAGTTTTATGTTATATCTGAAACTGTATTACTTGAGGAAAATGTAGGAAATTGGCGTATCGTTCATGGCTGTTATTGTCGTCAGATTTGGACGCTTTCTATTTTTGGCGCAACTTCCTTACCACTTTGTTTCAACATACTTCTCGTTAATGTGCACCTTTGTGTTACTGATGTAATTTATGCCGATATTACAAAGGCATAAACGACATACAAAAGAATCGTAAGGCGTCGCGTGCAAAATATAACCCCAAGGAAGATGCGAGGAAAATGTTACCTTCAGAACGCGTCCCTTCCCAGGTATCATAATATTCTTATATATGCTCCATTGACCAGCCTTTTATTTTTTTGAGACTTGGTGCATTAGGGACGAATGAAGTGTTCTTTAAATATATGTAAAGGTTCCACAATAGGCATGATTATCTTAAAGGCAGTCTTCGGGTATAAGTCACTTGTATATTTAACTGTTTGTATAATGTCCTTTGCACTTATATATTTATTTATTGGCTCAGTTAGTACATGAAGTCATTTTATTTTTCATTCTTGTCTTCTGTTTCATACGATTTCATCTTGCTTGGGAGAGGCTTTGGACCTAGAAATGTTAGATAAACACTTCTTTAACCCCTTCTTTATAGGATGTTTCCCCTGAGTTGGACAAAAACAAATGCAGCAGAGATCAGAAAGGGAAATAAATAAATAAAAACAAAAATAAAGATAGAAATAAAAACAAAAATAAAGACAGAAATAAAAACAAAAATAAAGATAGAAATAAAAACAATGCGTCGTGCTTGCTGAAGGCGTTATTTTTTCTGGGTGTGAGTTTTTTTTTTTTTGGGGGGGGGCCCTGCAACCCAATGACTTTAAAATATATTCTATCTTTGCTATTATTCATGCACTTTATTCCCCTTAGGAGAGATTTTTTCGAACTGTAGATGTTGGAAAAAACCTTAATTAACAACGACACATCTTGAAGTCTTTCTTAAGATTGATAATATCGTATGGTGGTTGCGTGATTAACGCCTGAATTCGCGGACGCATTCTTTATTGTTTTATTTATTTATTTTTGCTGCCATTAGACGATTTTTATGCAGCTTAGGAAGAACGTGCAGTGAAAGGAGCTAGTTAAGGCCATATTGAACAACTCCAGTTCAATCTCCAGGCCTGAATAAAGATTTTTGGAGGTAAGGAGAATAAAGGGAAAAAAAGCAATTGAAGTGAAGGGGTTAAAAATAAAAATATCATCGCTTTGAAGGGGTCGTGTCCATTCATAAGGTCATTTTCTATATCTTTTTTCCAGTCGCCACGTATACAGTACCCGTAAAAAAAATATCTCGCTTATATCTCATATATTATTCTTTATTTTCTCACAATTTTCATGTGTACTTAGGCCAGATATGGTTTTCCACCTCTCAATGTAGATTTATCAGTCCTTTCTCTGAGGCCCAGTAACCACCCCACACCTTCTTATGTCACCCCTCTGGCGCTAATACTCACCTTCCATATCACGGGGTCGGTAAAGCTGTCTCATTCAGGACTGGTGCTATTACATGTCGGTGGGTCTTGTTAATGCAAAGTCTGTTTTACCGAATTTCAAGGCACCACTCTGCCTCCTGTCCTATCCTGGGATCGAACTCGTGACCTTTTAGACAGATCTCCTCTCTTACCTCTTCACTGCCACCTTCCCACTGAACCTCTTCATTATAAGGACGTATGCTTCTATATTTTTAATACCACAAACGATTGTCTTGATTTTTGGTGAAACGACTGAAAATAGCAAACCAGTTGGATACATGATTAGGTTTCTTTCTGTGGTGTGTGTGTGTGTGTGTGTGTGTGTGTCTGTGTGTGTGTGTGTGTGTGTGTGTGTTTGAGAGAGAGAGGGGGGGGGAGAGGGGAGAGAGAGAGAGAGTGCACGCAGTCTTGTACGGTCAGTTTGTCCCCCATATGCGTCCAGAATGAAAAAAAAAGAAGTTAGAGTTTATCCACTTCGTTGTAGTACCGTGTAGTTGTATCAGCTGCTAACACCCACTTCTTTATCTATGTATGCCACGTCACTAAGCCCTTATCTGTGCTACATGTGCTGCTCCATCCCCACCACGAGACCACTACCAGCTGTATATTGGTTGGCAGGAGGGGCTTCGGTGTATGTCTTTCTTCGTGATTTTCTCTGCTTACCACATCTTTTAATTTTCTTACGTATAACTTACATGTTTTTGATAACTATAATTTACTAGCAATTTACGATGCTAAACTCTTTGATCCCGTGGCCCATTTTATATTTGTTATTCAATTTAGGGAGAGAAATGAGGCTCTGAAGGTGTTAGGGGAGACGATTTCAAAATTTATCACTACATATGGCTTCTCCAAAGTTGAAAAATCATGTGGAGATAGACACACACACACACACACACACACACACACACACACACACACACACACACACAAACTTATTAACTGGAGTGAAAGGGCTAAGAAGGTCTTTGAAAGAGTAAGTAGCTGAGGATGGGATGTTACGAAAGCACCGCATCCAGCGAGAATATGGCATTAAGTCTAGCAAAACATGGCTTTACTTATGATTATGACCCAAAATGTTTTACTGATTTTGACCCGTGTCCTTCAGATTAAGGCCAAGGTCATTCATACTATGCAGATCATGTTCACTCATGACCCACTACATTTCCACCGAGTTTGGTCAAAATCGGCCAAATACTTTCCGATTTAGCACTTTCAGGCATGAGGCAGCCATTTTGATTTTCCTCAGTATCTCAGAAAGTATTTGTTGGACCTCAGTGTCAATACCCAGGTGCACTAGTATATGTTGACGACTACATACTGGAACATTTGCAAAGTAATCGATTCAGTAGTTTTTGATGCGCAGGAGAGTTAAAACTGGAAAAAAAAACCAGAGGGTGCTAGTAAGGCGCTAGTGCTAGAGAAAAAAAAAATGTGCCAAAAGAAGCTTGCAACCAAGATACATCACTCCTGAAAATTTCAAGAGTCTATCTCAAACGGGCTTGGAATGCCAGCCTTCTAGAACTCTCCCTCTCCCCCAAAATAACATCTACAATATCAATAAGAACACCAAGGAATGTGCAGTTCTTAATAGTAGTAGTAGTAGTACCGTAGTAGTAGTAGTAGTAGTATTTGTTATTGTTGTTGCTGCTGCTATGGTTATTATTTTTTGTTGTAGCCTTAGGTTCCTCTGCAATGTGAACCCGGTGGACTGCAGGCTGAAGTTGCCCTTCTCCGGCAACCCATCATCCTCCTTTTGGAAGATAGGGAAGAAAATGAGGGACGTTTGTATAACCGAAAAGTGAATCCATCTAGTTATATCGGTGCCACCACATGAAGGCGTCTCTCTCCAGTCTTATATCGATATTAAAATGTAACAAATGATATACTAGAGAATAATAAGATGTAATATGTGGGATAAATCGTTAAGGAAGAGGTGTTAGGGGCTTGCTAAACTCGTGAGAATAGGGTGAGAGGGAACTTCAGACAGAGCTGAACGTTTTCTGTCCAATGCAGTCTTTTGTACACAGTTCTTATACTGTCAGACGATTGTATTCAGCTTTGGGGAGGTCAGAAGAGGTCAGATGAGGTCACATGAGGTCAGAATAGTCCAGAAGAGATCACAGACAGGCTTAGCAATAGTAAATCTGTGTTCATCTGACGGAACTTGGTCACTCGCACAGCTTGAATACTAACACCCTAACATCTCTTCCTAAGCGATTGAATTTGCATCTTATACGTTATTATCGTATTTTGTGTTGCCCAAATTTAATATTTCCATACTCTGCATAAGTAAGGGAGATTTTTACATTACCCAACCGGATAAAAAAAAAATTGCTGAGGAACATGTGCTAGGAAGTCTCCATTGTGAACGAGAATATGGGCCTAATTCGTGGTTGCATGAAATATAATGAACCTTGACTGTGAGGTAGGAATGAATCTCCTTGTTTACTAGACGAAATCATACCTTCAGTCTCAATGCCCTTCGCCATTAACTAAGCTAAAAAGGGGTTAGGGATTTTGTTGTTGTTGTCAGGTTAAAGTAAACGCACTATAACTCCACTGCTACGAGAGCTGAATAAAATCGTCTGGATTAAAAAGAAAAAAAACTTAGACGTGGAATTGGTTGAGTGCAATACAGGTGCCCCGTATAGGACGCCCCTCTCGTACCTGTGTCGGAAGAATGTTTGTGTGCTTCAGGGACGGCTCCGTCAGCCTTGTCGATATCTACCCTGCATCATTTATTCATTTCCTACTCCCACTGCCACACCCACACAATCTACCCTGCATCATTTATTCATTTCCTGCTCCCACTACCACACCCACGCAATCTACCCTGCATCATATATTCATTTTCTACTCCCACTACCACCCACACAATCTACCCTGCATCATTTATTCATTCCCACTCCCATTACCATACCCACGCAATCTACCCTGCATCATTTATTCATTTCCTATTCCCACTACCACCCCCACGCAACTGAGCCGTCCCCAGAACACGGAAGATACCCCAGGAGAGTTTGTAGTGCGGCTCTATGTACGTACTACCCTTTATCACTCCCTTTGCGGACTATATAGAGCCCGTACTCAGCGAGACAACGAAATTTCTTTAACCTTTTGAGCCCTATAACGTGTATTATTAGTGTATTTTTGCTGCTTCTTGAAAATTTTGCCAACTTTAGAGAGACGATTTGTCGTGATGGATTTAGAGGTAGTCTCAATTATCCCCTTCAAAGTCCTACTTCTCTTTGAACTGAATAAAATCGACTGAAGGGAGCAAGAATAAAATTAGAAGTACATCATAGGATTGAAGTGGTTCAGACTGAGCTTTATCTAGTCTTGCTTGGAGAAATGAGGAGCTAAAAAAGAAATAAAGAGAAATAAAGAACTTATAGCTTACTCCTGTGTTGTCCCCTTCTACCTCTATTGTCTCCTCGTGTAATCCATATTTAGGAGACAGTGTTACCGTGTGTGTGTGTGTGTGTGTGTGTGTGTGTGTGTGTGTGTGTGTG
>JAGKTI010011316.1:15269-26645 GCA_018397915.1 Birgus latro
ATGCAATTCTAAGCATAAAATACTCTATATGTATAGGTGTTTAATGTAATGGTTTACAAGTGGGGAAATTTTCAAATCTGACTGATGTGAATGGGAGGTGGCCAGGCTGGTGGCAGTCTTGCTGTGTTGCCAAGTTACTCAATTTTCTTTTAAATTTTACACGTTGTTCTCCTTCTGAATGAAATTATTCTTTCATTAGTCGTCAGGTAAGTAATTGTTCTACATAGAAAAGTATGTCACTTTAAAGTAACAAATAAATCTACTATTGAAGGAGTAAACATGGCAAAGACGCCATACCAATGATAGAGCTCAGACTGGCATTTCTCGCCAAGTGCTAGCGAGTGTGGTAGGCCTATTTATTCCATGTACGGTTTCACCCACATTTCGCTACAATGCCATTCACTTATACAAATGTGGAGTATGCAGATATGATTTTTATCTATGGGTTCTGCAATGGCAACGCTGAAGCATCAGCAAGAGAATACAGACGGAAATATCCAAACATGAGCCCAGATGCAAAAGTGTTTTACCACGTCTACATGGATATGCAGGATGAAGTACGATGCATAGTAGGAATGGTACATCGCAGCCCTGGCATCAGTACAAGTAGAATTTCATCCCGACTTAATGTTCCACAAGCGAAGGTATGGAGGACATTAAAGCAGGAAGGTCTGTACCCAAATCACATACAACAAGGTTAGCATCTACAACCCGGGGATTCTGCTCAACGACTTGACTGCCGTACTTGGCTAAAAGATCATCCTCAGCTGTGCAAGTACATTTTTACACTGATGAAGCCATATTTACCCGCAGTGGATCACATAATACTCGTAATGCACGTTGGTGGTCAAAAGAAAATCCCAAAGAAACAGTTGAACGAAACTTTCAACACCGATTTTCAGTTAATGTGTGTTGCAGTATGATTGACAACCAGCTGATTGAACCTTATATCTTTGAAGGGAGGCTTACAGGAGATGTCTATGTTTATTTTCTCAGAGATGAACTTCTGTTTTTACTTAAAGATGTGCCTCTGAGGACACGGCGACGTACCATTTTTCAACATGTAGGGGCGACTCACAATCATATCTGTCAGATCTAAACATTTCCCCACTTGTAAACCATTACATTAAACACCCACACTTATAGAGTATTTTATGCTTAGAATTGCATAAGCTTGCATTTCCCGGAGTTTCTGGAGAAACTCGTGAGTCACCCTGTATATATATACAGATGGGGGAGGCGGTAGCTCGATCGGTAGAGAGTTGGCTTGCGGTCCCGTGGGACCCAGGTTCGAATCCTCGCTGGTACAGGGAACAGTTTAAGGATTTGAATTTCATTAAATCAGGCTTTACTGATCTACCAGAAGACCCGCCGACATGTCGTAAAAATTACCCCGATAATACCAATACACCAGTCCTGTATGAGACATCCCTAGCATGTATTCAATATGGACGGTGGGTGTTAAGCGCCGAAGTGGTGACATGTAGATTGTAGGAGGACGACTGGGCCTTGATAGCAGGCTGTGAAGCCTATGCCCAGAGTCAGACACACACACAAAAAAAAGATATATATATATATATATATATATATATATATATATATATGAAATACAGGAGTTAGGGCCGGAGCAGACGACACCAGCACCCCAACCCCCCCAGTACCACAGGGGGACTGCCGCCAACACAGAGCGGCTGGGAACAGGAATGGCTTACCTGTGTAACTTCCCGGCGCCCCTCTTGCGCCCAGGTGGTGGCCCGGAAAGGTAGCAGTCGCCGGCACCTAGTCTCTGGCCGGAGCGCAGCTCACCAGGTAAGGGGTGGAGTTTATAACGGGTACGGGGCAGAACCGGTCACAGTTCGTTCCCCAGTTGCTTCCCCGCCACAGGGCCGTGACACGGACGCGTGTCGGTCGGGCAGGACTGGCCACAAGTCGTCCGTCTCCTGTAGGCGTTCCTCCCAAAGCGGCACCACAGTACCGGGCACAAGCCGTACTGGGCACGAGGCAGGATCGGCCATTGTCCGTCCCTCAGCTGCTAGTGTTCCTAGCTCGCCAGCATGGGCCATTAGCCGTCCCAGAGCTCTCACCTCCTGTGCCCTTCCGACGTCGGCCACAAGTCATGTTGGGCCATAGGTAAGGCAGGCCATTAGCCGCCAGGAAGCTATCCTCCCCTGTGCAAACTCAGGCATCGGCCACAAGTCACGCCAGGCCGGGGTAGAGCAGGCCACTAGCTGTCCGGAAGCTATCCTCCTCTCGGCAACCCAGGCGTCGGCCACAAGTCATGCCAGGCCAGAGAAAGAGCAGGCCACTAGCTGCAAGGAAGCTATCCTCCCCTGTACAAACTCAGGCGTCGGCCACAAGTCATGCCAGGCCGGGGTAGAGCAGGCCAGTAGCCGCCCGGAAGCTATCCCCCCCTGTGCCCCTCAGACTTTGGCCACAAGTCACGTCGGACAAGGTGTAAAGCCGGCCACAGTCCGCTTCTCCCCTACAGGAGGACCAGCAGCCGGAGAGGACCCTACACCCAAGGACCCTACACCCGAGGCGTGGCAAGGTCTTACCCAAGACCTCGGTTCCATACGACTCCACCCGGGTGAACAGCTGCCGGACCAGAGCCCCTGCAGACCTTGCAGCCGATGACGGGCCCTGTCCTCTACTCCTCCGGCCCGAGGCTCCCGTGAGGCGACCCTGTCAGCGCCGCTGCCATCTAGCAGTTGCCGCAGCCCAGCTGCCCCAGGTTCCAGTGCCCTGGGTCCCCTGTTGCCCCAGGAGTTGCCCCGAACACCAGGGCGCGACCTACTGGTGGGCGAGGTCTCCCGAAGTCGCTCCCAGGCCCAACGTCAGGCCCGTCTCCTGGCTCTCTTCAGGCCGAGCCCCTAGCCCCACAGCCACGTGTGGGGCCCTGCCCAGGAACGCACCACTCTGCCCCTTTTTCCTCCGGACGGAGGAATCAACCTGGGCCCACCAGTGGTAACCAAGTGAGTGGACTATGTGTATATGTGTGTGTACTCTTAGACCCAGATATTGTGTGCATCGACGGATATCTCACGAGTGATCCCCTACAGTGTATTCTCAAATTTAAGTGACCAGGAACCCAGAATATAAGATGGGACGTGCCCGATAGACAGAACGTGGCCTGACCTATATCTCAGAGGTAGAGTCCCACTGTCTTGGACAGTCTTTGTGACCATCAGAAAATACCCATTGTGTCGCTATGCCCTTCCATTGTGTTTACGCTCTCCCTCCCTGTGTTCAGTTAAATCTTCACCCAGCCCTGTGTCCCGACACATTAGTCATTATATACTAAAATATCGCAGTTCCCCCTACTAGTGATCTCTACGGGCAACCCTACCTGGGATAGACTTCCGGCCACCAGGTACCTGAAATACAGGTGTAACGTTACTTATATATAGTGCCGTCCAGTGCTATACGGGTTTAAGAGATTATAGTAAAATCATTCCTGTGTCCTGAAATGTAAATATGTTGTATGTGCCATGAGTGTCGGGTTAATAGTACCATACCTCAACCAGAAGGTATTTTGACAGACAGCATTTGTATACAGTGTTAACTTACCCCCGACCAACAAATTGTAATGTTTTGTGATGTATTGTTGTTCTTTGTGAAATGTCTGGAATACATGTGTAATATTTATTGCCTTGTTTTTGTGTCCAGTCCTACTCTTTGGAGTTACCTCCCGGTCTAGAATAGGGACCCGCTTTAGCCTGCGTATTTGAGGGCGAGAAACCGACCCACAAATACGTAGCATAACACTGGTGGCTAGCGGTGGTTCTTGACCCGGACGGTGAAAAAGGACTGGAAAACTTTTTGTGAAAATGGCAGCCAAAACACATGTACCCCTACCAAAATTTGACCCAGAACAATGCGACATCACTACTTACTTACAAATGGTCAAGCCATTACTTGATATTGGATTTGAAGAAGATAATCAGAAAATAGCTGTCACTCTACCTTACTTGGGAAAGGCGTTAGCTAGTATAGCACCAAAAATAGTCCCAGATCTCACATGGGCCAGGTTTACAAAAAAAGACAGTGCAAACCTCATCACTATCAATCCGTGGGAGTTCACCGCCTGCAACAGCCGCTGCCCACTTCACGACATACGTGAACAACTAAAGTGGGCACGCAGAAGAAGAGCCAACCCACTGAACCGCCACCCAATGCTGGCAGTAGAGGAGGGCCCTGCGAACCCCTAACCCCCCCTTGTTGAGGAGCCTGATGCCGGCTGCGAACCAGAGGCCCAACTGGCACTGGATTTTTAGGATTGCTCCCGCACCTCCCCACAGTGGCGGGGGCCATCTCTACTCAATACCGACCCCCGGTTTATGATAAAATGAAATTACAAGGGGTCAAGGCAAGACTCCTGGTGGATACGGGAGCCGCCAGGTCTTGCTTATATACACACTTCTACTCTCGCCACAAGGAAGTTTTGGGGCCCCTTTTCCCAACTTCAGCCCGCCTCATAGACGCGAGGGAGGGCTCCCTGCCTATTCGTGTGGAAACTCGGGCCCTACAAACTACGGTGTATCAACGAGCCTCCACCCGTCATCCATTCATCATATTCGACTCGTCCTGCCGTATTTATGACGGTTACTTGGGGCTAGACCTGCTGCAAAAGCTCCACACACACATAAACTGCCATGGAAGACGACTTCAGTTTCGACAGCCTCCCCCTTAAGAGCCCCAAGTCATATGTACGTGCACAAGGCAGGACGACTCCCACCCCCCCTCATCCTGAACCGGCCCCACCTTCCTCGCGTCCTCCCTCACCATCCCTCCCCACCACGAAGCGTGGCTAAAAATCAATGAGCCCACAGGGACCCATTCCCTATTTTCAACCAGTGTCCCCACCGGGCCCCTCGCTGCCTGCCTAATGTCGCCGACCTTCCTTCCGCCCCACATTAACGCCATCAAAGTGGCGAACCTGGTGGCTATGCCCCTCACTCTGCCAAGGGGACTCCTGGTCAGTGACCTAGAGCCAGCAGAGCCTTGCGACACCCCATCCCTAGAATCACACCTCTCTCCCCTCCCTCCGTTGCCTGATCACTTATCTACACATCAAGCCGAGACACTACACCATCTACTGCTCGAGCATCAAGACCTTTTTTCGACCAGGCCCGCCGGACTTGGGACATACAATGTATTTAGCCCATGAGATTCATACCACTGGGCCCCCCATTCGGCAACCCTCTCGCCGGAAGAACCCACACCAACGGGCTGAGGAGGACAGGCAAGTTCAAGAAATGCTGGACGCTGGCATCATAACGCCCTCTACCAGCCCCTGGTCCTCCCCTGTTGTCTTGTTTCAGAAGAAAGACGGCACTCAGTGCTTCTGCGTCGACTACCGCCGCCTAAACGATGTAACTACGAAAGATGCCACTCTCCCCCGGATAGACGACTCCCTAGACTCCCTACACGGCTCCACCTGGTTCTCCACGCTGGACCTCCAGTCAGGGTACTAGCAGGTCCCCGTCCACCCCAGGATCAAGAGACAACGGTTTTTTCCATGAGTAATGGGAAACTGTATCAATTTAATGTTCTTCCCTTTGGGCTATGCAATGCCCCAGCCACCTTCTCCCGCCTCATGGAGTCCGTCCTCGGTGGTCTGACCTGGGAAGTCTGCCTGGCGTACCTCGATGACGTGATCGTCTTTAGCAAAACGTGGGCTGATCACCTGCACCATCTCCGACAGGTATTTCAGCGAATACGCCAGGCTGGGTTAAAACTCAAGGCCACTAAATCTGTCCTAGCCACCTGCTCGGTCCCCTTCCTAGGACACATTGTCTCAGGGAAAGGCATCTTTCCAGATACCGAGAAGTTGAAAGCCATCGCCGATCAACCTCTTCCCCAAGACGTACACCAAGTCCGTGCCTTCCTGGGCCTCGCGTCGTACTACCGGCGGTTCATTAAAGGATTCGCCGACCTCGCGAAACCGCTCCATGACCTCACTAAGAAAGGTGAGCCCTTCATCTGCAGCAATGACTGCGTCGCCGCGTTTCACTCCCCGGAGAAACTTGTTTCCTCCCCCATCATCGCCTTCCCCAACTACAACCTCCCCTTCAGGTTGTATACAAACGTATCCCTGGTAGCCATTGGCGCCGTCCTGGCCCAGGTCCAGGAGGGGCGCGAGCACATCATAGCTTGCACCAGCCGCACCCTAAACCCTGCCGAACACAATTACACCGCTAACAAGCGCGAATGTTTGGGCATCGTCTGGGCCCTCGATTACTTCAGGGCCTACCTATCGGGCACCAGCGTCACTGTCATCATGGACCACCAATCCCTTCAATGGCTACAGAAATCAGCCACCCACATTCCACACTGGAAATCATTGAGTCAGACTGGTCCACCTGCCTTATGTTCACATTGTAGTCCACTACTGACTCTGGTTTCCAGACGTGGACTCTCCTCTGGCCGCTGTACTCCACGAAGTCTGTGCAGTGTATCAAGGGGAGGTGTACAGTCGACAGGAGGGAAACTTCTCTCTTATGGTTCCATACAGTGGCGAGAATGTCATTAGCCTTTAAGAAAACCACCTCATTCTTGTCGAATTTCCTGTCGAGGTGCACTATGTAACGTTGTTTTCTCTTCATAGTGCCACAGACTCCTGTGTCATGACGGTGGAGATACTGAACGAGAAGAGGGCTTGTGTACCAGTTGTCCATGTACAAGACGTGACCACAATGAAGGTAATGCTCTATCATGGTTTTTACAACAGCCCCTAAGAGTCTTATACTCTGATCTTCTGTTATGTCTGTGCACCAGTGTACAAGACTATGTCTTGCACATAACCAGTCCTACAGTCACACATAACAAAGATCTTGAACCCAAAACGGTGTCTTTTGCTGGGTATATACTGGCAAAAGGAAATATTGCCTCTCCACAACACAAGACTCTTGTCTATGACGAGGTCTCTGTAAGGTGGAACATTTCCTGTAGGTGATCAAAAACAAGCCTAATTCTCCTATTTTATCTGTATTGTTTGCATTTAGAATTTACTGAAACCAATTCCGACTCATAACTTTACTGAAAAAAGGCATTTAAGTAAAGGGGTCAGTAGACCCGTAAGCCGGAATTTATCCTTTCCGTACTATACCCATCAATAGCACCAGTGCAAAAAATAAAAAGATCTCACTTACAGTGACTGGGAAACTATAGCGCTGTGCGTGGACGCTCATCGTCCCCTGACACTCATTTTCACTGTGGATCCTCCTGGCGAAGATGCTTGTCTGCACCACTATATCCTCCACAAACTCCTAAGAGAAGTACAGGAGGAAGAAATGCACCCTGCTGGAGCATTGGTGGATATGTGGAGCAGTGCAGCCAGACCGCCTCTCCTTTGTAAAGGGGTGAATCACGGGTTCGAAATCACTCCCGTCCTCACATGCCCACGACACATCACTGTCAGCACCATCATTGCCTTTGTTAGGGTGTGGAGGAGAGGGTGGGTGGGGTAGTTGGGGAGGTGGAGAGAGGTGCTCTTCCCCACTCACGGTCCTCTTCCCTCTCCCTTTTCCTTTTCCCCTAGCTTTCGCCCCCTTCCCCACATCGTGGGGCTGTGGAGAGGGAGCGTGGGAGTACTGCGGGGCAAATGATGTACTGGGGAGCGGCTCCACCTGCCTGCCGCCCACATGCACCACACTTGGGAGCCTGTGACCTCCCTCCCTAACACTGCCACTTTCACTTTCCACACTTTTCACTCCTTCCTCTATACTTTTGCCATCCCCAGACAAGGAAAGTGATCCATACCTCTTACGCTGCCTCGTTCCTTCTGTTCCACATTGTGAGATCCACTCGAAGCCCAACCACGTGGCAACACCATGTTGACGTGCTCCGCCCTCGTCCTTCCCCTTGTCTGACCTTTCATGAACAGGCTGCATAGAGGTGTGTCCACGTCCTCGTGCTCTACCATGGCCTGCCTGATTATATGAAACATACTGCCGCTTCCTAGGTGATGGCAGCTCCTTGTCACTGCTGCTCGTCTCCTCGGCCAGAAGCACATAACCTTTACTGTGGACATCGCCACCTAGGGGCGAGTCACTATCCCCAGTGAATTCCTCGGCTGGACAGGTGTCGAGGACGGCCCGAATGTCCTCGTCAGAGACCTCGCTGTGCAATGTCTGTCCTGGGTCAGTGCTACCAGGTGAGTAGCTGAGTCACAGGTGAGTGCGGGTCATGCGCAGTACTGGAGTGTCCCCACCTGGCGGTGGCTAGTGGAAGGTGTCCCACGTCTGCGTACCAAAAATCACCAGCGAGTCTTGGAAAATGTGCAGATGACTAGCCTTGCAATTGAGTGACGTACGATGCACGTCGGTGGGTCTGAGCATGAAAAAAAGTGATGATAAGTGATGTGCATCGTACGTCGGGGGGACGGTGCGGGTTAAACCCACAATATCCCAAATAATTATTTCTAATTGTGTCATTATCAAATTTGTAATCTTCTCATAGGTTTCTTACATTGTATGTGTAGATAGATCCTCATGGCTTTCAATTGTTCTAATGTTCTGGATCTATGATTTGACTTTCAGTGGCACACTGCTCATAAGCACATGAGGTGCGACTGGACTTTCAGTAGACAATGATCCAACAGTAACGGCTCGCAAATCATTAATAGTAAAGTTCATGATTTGTTGGAAGTATTTTGGCAAATAATCTCACCTCCCTGCCACGTAATTTCTTGTGAGATGTCATTTTTGTGCCGTCATATTCACTATATTCGGTGCAGCCATAAATATCCATAGGGGGTCCCATGGTCCATGCCATCTAAAATGGTATCTCATATATCTGTAAGGCCTTCACCTATCCACATCCAGAGGGATGCGCCAGGAAGTAGTTGGATCCTGCCCATACATATACTCATATACATATATATATATATATATATAGACCGGGTCGGTAACTCTAAGGAGTAGGACTGGACACAAAAACAAGGCAGTAATTATTACACTCATGTATTACAGATATCTTCCCAGGGACAATAGTACATCACAAATATATTACAGGCTGGGTTGGCCGGGGATAGGTTAACAACTTAACACAAGGTTTTACTTAACAGGAAGTCTGTCGCTGTACGGGCTGGTAGAAGTATGGTATTATTTACCCAGCACTTATGGCACATAAAATACACTTATGATTTAGGATACAGGAATGAATTTACTACAATTTCCCAAGCCCATATAGCACTGGACGGCACTGTATATAAGTTACATTAACACCTGTGTCATAGACAACTGTTGGCCGGAAGTCTATCTCTGGTAGAGTCCGCCGCGCAGTGATCACTGAAGGGGGGGGGACTGCGGTAATCTAGCGGGACATTTGGTGATGCCCAGACGTACCATAACTAATGTGCCCAGACACTGGGGTGGGTGGAGGTTTAATGCACAAGGGGAAGGCACGATGGGAACAATATATATATTCCTTCGGTTAGCCACTGAGATGTTTCACTCGCGTGCCTGTGTGCTGCAGAGGGAGAGTTTCAATAAACAAGGGAATGGCACAATCGACAAAATATTATTGTTCTGTTGGTCACTGTGCCATTTCGTTCACTTTGGGGGGTGCGCGGGACTCTACTCGGGATATAAGTTAGGCCAAGGTTAGCTATTAGGCTCGTCCAATCTTATGCTCTGGGCTCCTGGTCACTTAGCACGAGAATACACTATAGGGAATCACTCGTATGGTATACGTTAATGCACACATATATCTGGGTCCAGAAAGCACACACATAGGTATAGTCTACTCACTTCACTACCACTGGTGGGCCCAAGGTTGATTCCTCCGTCCAGAGGAAGGGCAGAGTGACGCGCCCTTGGACAGGGTCCCATACATAGTCGTGGGACTAGGGGCTCGGCCCGAAGAAAGCCAGGAGACGGGCCTGATGTCAAGTCTGGGGGAGACTCAGGGAGGCCTCACCCACAGGTAAGTCACGCCCCGATTTTAGGGGCAACTCCCGGGGCACCTGAGGACCCAGGGTACTGGAACACGGTGGCTGGACTGCGGCAACGGCTGGAGGACGGCGTTGTCGACAGGGTCGTCACACGGGGACCTCTTGCTGGGGGAGTAGTAGACAGGGCCTAACATCGGCTGCGAGGTCTGTTGGGACTCCGCTTTGGCCGCTGTTCACCCTGGTAGAGTTGCATGGAACCAAGGCATCGGGCGAGGCCTTGCCACGGCTCGGGGGAGGGGTCCTCTCTGACTGCAGGTCCTACTGTAGGAGAAGCGGACTGTGGCCTGCTCTACATCCGGCCTGACGTGACTAATGGCCAACGTCGTGGTAGCACAGGGGACATCAGCTTCAGTGCGGCTAGTGGCCTGCTCTGCCTCTGGCCTGACGTGACTGATGGCCGATGTCGTGGTGGCACAGGGGACAACAGCTTCAATGCGGCTAGGGGCCTGCTCTACCTCTGGCCTGATGTGACTAATGGCCGACGTCGTAGTGGCACAGGAGGCTGTAGCTCTGGTGCGGCTAATGGCCCGTACCGGTAAGCTAAGAGGACTAGTAGCAGAGGGATGGACTGTGGCCGATCCTGCCTCGACCCAGTACGGCTTGTGGCCAGTACTACGGCGCTACTCTGGAGGGAACGACTACAGGAGTCAGAAGACTTATGGCCTGACCTGCCTGGCCAACACGCGTCCGTGTCGCGGCCCTGTAGCGGGGGTACAACTGGGGAACGGACTGTGGCCGGCTCTGCCCCGTACCTGGTATGACTGTGGCCAATACCACGGCGTTGCGTCGAGTTGCAAACTCCACCCCTCACCTGGCGAGTGGAATTTCGGCCGGAGACTAGGCGCCGGAGACTGCTACCTTTCCGGGTCACCACCTGGGAGCAAGAGGGGCGCCGGGAAGTGATACAGGTGCGCCGATCCTGTTCCCAGCCGCTCAGTGTCAGCGGCGGCCCCCCCGGTGGTACTACGGGGGGTTGGGGGTGCTGGTGTTGTCTGCACTGGCTGTCATGTCGTCTGCGGCTCCAACCCCTAACTCCTGTATTTCATATATATATATATATATATATATATATATATATATATATATATATATTAGACGGAAGGAAGTACTACTAGGAATGGCTGTAGTATGGGCTGTACTTTCGTCGGCTTTGGAGATTTCGTAACAACTCTTCCTCGGAGATTTATTTTGCATACGACATTTATATCCTCCTGGGTAAGTTACTGATATTAGCCAGATGTACATAATATACAAGAGGACAACATTAAAGTAAAAACAAAAAAAATAAGGGAATGGCATTACGAAGTCTCCTAAGCCAAGATGTTTTTCGTAATTCATTGATCAGCGAGTCTCCGCGTCCTCTGAGTGCTGAATATGACTCAGGGGGAAATTTGCCGTCTCTCTCTCTCTCTCTCTCTCTC
>JAGKTI010011317.1:0-26642 GCA_018397915.1 Birgus latro
GGATGAAACAGAGCTGCTGTGACGATCACCAAAGTGGGTGGGGCTGCTGGAGACACGCCAATACAAGCTGAAATCTGAAATCGCTAAGAAAGCACAGAGCCTAGAAAGGCGTCCCGCGTTGCGCCGTGTCTACAGACAAACTGAGCTCTCATTTGAATCGGCGGCGCGACGAGCGTGGGAGGTGCGCGCGCCGGCGTGTAACGGCTACCGCGCCAACAGACAATTCAAATTTATGGGACCATGTTACGACTCACTCAACACAACGTTACAATGTAGAAAATTCGTGACAGTGATACCCTGGCTTAACGATGGGGGTAGAAATACTGCCATACCCCGCCTAACGATGGCCAAACATCTGTTTAATGATGGGTTTTGATTTTTTTTTTTTTACCGATTTTGATGGTATCTTAGACTAAATTTGTGTGTTTAGGCTGATTTGTAAATTATTTTTAGACAAATTGATGTGTTTTAGCCTTAGATGGGATGAACATCATCATTTTAGGATACAGTTTACTAAGCTTGATTTTTTCCAGACTTATATTTGACAATTTTCAGATTTTCTTTGTTGGTTTTAGCGAATTATTTACAGGTGTTAGGCTTAGGTTAGCTTCCTTGACAGCTGTTAGGCCATTTAGATTGGCTTTAAACTTGTTTTTGGGCTCATTTGGGTGAGTTTTGGACTTAGTTTGAGGGGAAACCCAAGGCTGGTAAACGCTCCACATTACATGTTAAAAGTACACCGATATATGATACCCCGCCTAACGATGGGGTTTTTCCTAACCAATTACGTCGTTAAACCGGGGTATGCCTGTATTTATATACTGTCAAGTCGCCTGAGGTGTGGGCAATTGTTTCTGGAACAACCCTGCACCATAGAAAACTGTGCCATTGAAATAACTAAACTTATGGGAAAAATGGAATTTGGTTCTGGATGTTTGCCCAAAGTCCCCTTTCTCACCCCACTTTTCCCCATTTTTGCCCACTTTACACACGCACACAATCGAGCGATCAGTCAATGCATGTATTACACGTAACAATAGGCACTAAAAATGGAAGGGTGATCAGCCTTGTGTCTACACTCGACCCTCGATTTGGCAGACCCCTATTTCCCCGATATCAGATTTCCCTGACAAAAAACTGGAAATACTGAAACTTACATTTCAAACTTCCCGCACGCAGTGATCCCTTCCGTTTCCCGGTCAAAGTCCGGGCCACCCACTAGGTGGTCGCGTTCGTGCTGGACCTTTGTTTACTGTTGTCTTGTGGTGTAAAGCGCCCTAACATTTGAGCATTATCTGGGCAATTTATAACTCCAGGATGGCACCACCAACCCCTAGGAAAGCAGTCAAGTGCATACAGAAGCTGTGCATCTCTCAATGTCCCAAAAACTTGAGTTAATAAGGAAATTTGAGGCTGGGAAGTCGGTTGCTATGCTGTACGAGGAGTATGGTGTAAAAAAAACAGACTGTAGTTGACATCAAAAAAGCGAAAGAGAAGCTGCAGAGTTACGCGCAAAGTTTTCTGTGTCTGAGGCAAAGATTGGATTGGGTAGAAAACACATGAAAAGTTCAAAGAGTGTTGACTTTGATGCTGCTGTGCACAAGTGGTATGTTCAGCAGCAGGCTCGTGGTGTCTCAGTGAGAGGTGTGGAGCTGGCTGCCAGTGCTGCAAAGCTTGCTGCACACATTGGTATTGCTGATTTTAAGGCAAGTGATGGATGGCTGTGGCATTTTAGGAAATGCCACGGCATCCATAGTGTGAAAGAGTCAGGTGAGGCTGCCAGTGCCGATGTTGAGAAGTGTTGAACCATTTAGACTGAAGTTAGATGAACTTATTAAGTGTGAACATTTATCAGTGAGTCAAATTTACAGTGTGGATGAGACTAGGGTTATGTGGCAGTCCATGCTTAATAATACCCAGGCAAGGAAGGACGAGCATAAGGTGCCAGGTAAAAAGATTAATAAAGAGCAATTATCAGTGATGTGTGGTGGTAATGCATCACCTACACACAGGTTCAAACTGGCTATTGTGGGGAAGTTGTGAAACCCAGGGCTCTCAAGGAATGTACGAACAAGCTTCCTGTCCATTATTACTGTTCTAGCAAAGCGTGGTTCACCAGCTGGATTTGTGAAGACTGGTTCCATCATCACCTGGTGCCTGAAATAACGAACCACCAGGAAAAGGAGCTGCCCGCCTGCAGAAGTGAAGGCATTAGTTTAATGGACAGTGCCCCTCCCACCCCACCCAAGATGTTTTGCAGAGTGCTGACAGGAAGATAAAATGCATGTTTTTACCCCAAAACACTACCTTATTGATCCAACCAATGGATCAAGGCATAATCAGTTCACTGAAGCGGAGGTATCAGAGAAAGTATCTTGACGAAGTACTGGTTGTGTTGGAGACTGAGGCTGACAGGGGAGATGATACAAGAGGGAGGAGAACCCTGGAAAATATTTAAGCATGCAACATCTGCTCTGCCATCCACAACTTGGCTGAGCCGTGGGGTGATGTTAAGCATTCCATGGTTACCAATGCGTGGAGAAAACTCCTCAAGGATGAAGATTATGACTGTGATTTTGAGGGGTTCGAGGCATCAAACTTCCATGCACTTCTCCATAGGGATGGGGAAAATGCAGTTACGCTAGATGACATTCATGAGTGGATAGAATAAAATGAGGCTACAGAGGGGCATGAAATATTGTCCGAGGAACAGATAATCGTAGCAGTGACCGGGGAGCAGAGCAGTGCCAGTGAGGACAGTGACGTCGAGCTGCCAGTTACTGTTAAGATGTCTGTGATCAGGGAATGTGCAGATACGCTACTTCAGTTTGTGGCAAACAGCAACAACAAAGGCATTTAGGAGCATTATGACCAGCTCCATCTTCTCCGTGCAAAAATTATTGTGATGCAGCACCAGGCTGGTCGCCAGTCTAACATTGCTAGTATTTTTTAAACCACGCACTGCCCAGCCTCTTTCTCCTTAACCAGGCCCCAGTGGTATGAGCCAGTCTGCCACTGCCACGCCGCCGCCACCTGAACCAAGCAGCTCACCTGCGGTTCAGCACGACTCCAGTGGTGTTACAGATTCACCTATGGATGTCGTGTTTGACCTCGAATAGTTTAAGCTATTTGGGGAACCACTATACGATCACGACATACACGTACATCCTCTCTACAACACGATACAGTATGTACATAAAGTACGGTATGTTAAATATATATATTTTTCCTTTTATGTAGTCATATGTTGTTATTATATTAAACCATGTTTTGTATGTAACATATGTTGGTACATGTAGTAGTAGTAGTAGTTGTTCCCTAGGCAGTCTGGCTGAACAGCCCTGAGTCCCTAAGGAAGGCCATGGCAGAGACCAGGTTTTCCCACAGAGCTCTCAAGGAGTGTATGTTGTGTTGTTGGCATAGGTGATTGTGTGCAATTCAGTCTTCCATGATGTGCCTAATAGTATGGGGTGCTGTGTTACATCCTGGACAGGAGTCAGCGACGGAGTTATCCAGCCTCTTCTGATAACTCAAGAGGGCTGGATGATGCCCACATCTCAGCCTGCCCAGGTGGACCCTGTCCTCATGGGGGAGATAGGATTCAAAAGGATGGATATCAGGAGGCCGTGTATGCAGCTGTGTGTTGTCTTTGAGTAACTGAATGGAATGGCGAGTGATTTGAGTATGAATATGCTTCTGAGAGCTGGTCTGAGGTGGGCAGGGGGGAAGAGATGATAGTATTTGTGTATGATATCGTGTGCTGGGTGTTGTTTTGATGTTCCTTGGTGTGTGTGGATGTGCTGCCATGTAGTGTAGTGGATGTTTTGGGTTTGTGGAGGCTGCAGTGAGAGTTTGGGTGCCTCTCATGTCTAGATAATCCTTGACTTTGAGGACTTTGGTTTCTTGGTGTAGGTAGTAGCTGTGCAGCCTGTGATTATTTTTAAGGCCTTGTTTTGTATGGTCTGAAGAGTGTTGTAGTGTGTTTTAGTGAGGTTAGGAACCCATGCAGGGTTTGCATAATTCATCACTGAACGTATATTTTGTTTGTATACTGTGGTGGTGGTTTCTTTGTTGTGTCCAAATGTTGTATGGGCAAGTGGCTTCAAGGCATTGAGTCTAGGTGTTGGTACATGTAATACTGAGTGCTGGACAAAGTGTGGTAAAAGTTTGGGGCGGGTACTGAATATTGGCGATTGCCGGACCGAGCATGGTAAACTTAGGGGAATGGGCCATGACCCCCAGACTTTTGTGATTCTCGGACTGGACTTCTCCCCTTTTAGTCTGGCAAGTCGAGGGTCGAACGTACATGGGTATAATACAGCCGTTTGTAAAACCGCTATGAACTGGTTAGTGACAAAGCACCTTTCTCTGAGCTAAGACAAAGTATAATACCTCCCATCATCATCATCACGTATATAAGAATGATCATTAATGTGTTCAGTGTGAGTTTTTTTGACACTTGAGCTTACAAACTTTATCAAATAAACTTCTTCAATCATTGCTTGACCAGGCAACCTCCGCCATCTTTAATGTTTTGGTCGGTCATCTGATTTCTGACCAAAACATTAAAGATGGTGGAGGCTGCCTGGTCAAGCACTGTTTGAAGAAGTTTATTTGATAAAGTTTGTATGCTCAAGTGTCAACAAAACTCACATTTAACACATTAATAATCATTCTTATATATATGATGATGATGATGGGAGGCATTATACTTCATCTTAGCTCAGAGATAGGTGCTTCGTCCCTAACCAGTTCATAGAGGTTTTACGAACAAACCTATAAACTAGTCACAATACCCAAAGAATCTTTAATGTTTCAATACTTAACATAATGAATTTGGTGAAGTTTAACCTCCTCATAAGAGAGAAAAAAGTCCACAGTTGGAGCACTTGTAGTATGGAGCTGAAGTGGCCACTGTCTTCTTTGTTTACAAACAGGGGAGCCCGCCGACTGCCAGGGGAATTTGCCCTAGCGTTTCAAACCTTGCCGTGCTGCCGCGCCATAGGTATTTTATGCGTGTGGTCCATTTTTTTTTGGTTCTGGCACCTTGCCGTGTCAAAGAACACCGCGGCATGGAAGTCCATGCCATAGGCGACTTGACTGTATATTTTTATGTGTCCAACTCTGGGCATAGGCTTCACACCCTGCTTCCAAGACCCAGTAGTCCTTCTACGTACAATACACCTCTACATCACCACTTTGGCGCTAACACCCACTGTCCATATTGAATACATGCTAGGGCAGTCACATACAGGATTGGTGTATTGGTATTAGCAGGAGTATTTTTACATGTTGGCGGGTCTTCTGGTAGATGTTTTTTTGCCGACGTCATTCTTTTTCGCGTTAAGTGAAGTAGGGTCAATACTACCCTCCCATGTGATGCAAAATGAGCTGACGCTTTTTCAACGGGAGCTGGCAACCCTGCTTGATAGGTTTGGCACCACAGGAGCAGGCTCAGTAATGTTTGGGCAGCCACAGGAGGAGGATTGTCTGTGTGTGATGCACCACGAGGGCATGTTTTGACTCAAATAACACAGTTATTTGGTTACCTACCACATTCTCATCATGCCTAAAGTAACCACAAGCAAGGACAAACGTGTGGAAGTGATTACTTTATACAAAGCTGACCACAAACTCCCATTTATTGCAAATCAGATGGTGTTAGACTGAGGACAGTGCAGAGACTGGTGAAGCGGTTCAAGGACAGTGGGGAGGCCATTCCTCCCACTCCACTTCCCAAGCCTGGGAGACCTCGTAAGACAACCTTCAGGACCCGTCAGCTGATCTCAAGGCAAGTTAGCAAGGATCCAAGGCTAACAGCACGGGATTTAAAAGAAAAGAACCCACAGTTGCTGGCAGATGTGTCTGTCAGAAGTGTGCAGCAGCTGTTGCATGACGATCTGGGCTACAGGAGTTTTTGTGCTCGTAAAAAACCACTGCTAACTGCACTTCAGAAGAAAAAGAGAGTAAATTTTTGTAAGAAATATCTTGCCTGGAGTGAGGAGCAATGGAAAACTGTGCTTTGGAGTGATGAGTCAACATTTACTGTCACTGGTACCCCTTCATCACGAGTGTACCGCAAACCAGGCAGTGACCCCCTGGATCCTAAGTACACTTCCAAGTTTGTTAAATACCCAGCCTCACTNTTTTTTGCCGACGTCATTCTTTTTCGCGTTAAGTGAAGTAGGGTCAATACTACCCTCCCCTGTGATGCGAAATGAGCTGACGCTTTTTCAACGGGAGCTGGCAACCCTGCTTGATAGGTTTGGCACCACAGGAGCAGGCTCAGTAATGTTTGGGCAGCCACAGGAGGAGGATTGTCTCTGTGTGTGATGCACCACGAGGGCATGTTTTGACTCAAATAACACAGTTATTTGGTTACCTACCACATTCTCATCATGCCTAAAGTAACCACAAGCAAGGACAAACGTGTGGAAGTGATTACTTTATACAAAGCTGACCACAAACTCCCATTTATTGCAAATCAGATGGTGTTAGACTGAGGACACTGCAGAGACTGGTGAAGCTGTTCAAGGACAGTGGGGAGGCCATTCCTCTCACTCCACTTCCCAAGCCTGGGAGACCTCGTAAGACAACCTTCAGGACCCGTCAGCTGATCTCAAGGCAAGTTAGCAAGGATCCAAGGCTAACAGCACGGGATTTAAAAGAAAAGAACCCACAGTTGCTGGCAGATGTGTCTGTCAGAAGTGTGCAGCAGCTGTTGCATGACGATCTGGGCTACAGGAGTTTTTGTGCTCGTAAAAAACCACTGCTAACTGCACTTCAGAAGAAAAAGAGAGTAAATTTTTGTAAGAAATATCTTGACTGGAGTGAGGAGCAATGGAAAACTGTGCTTTGGAGTGATGAGTCAACATTTACTGTCACTGGTACCCCTTCATCACGAGTGTACCGCAAACCAGGCAGTGACCCCCTGGATCCTAAGTACACTTCCAAGTTTCTTAAATACCCAGCCTCACTCATGGCTTGGGGCTGCTTTACATATTATGGTGTTGGTGAGTTGGTAATTCTACCTGCAAATGAAAAAGTGAACCAGAACAATTATTTGGAGCTATTATGTGATGTTTTAAGTGACTCTTTTGATAAAACCAAGGCAAGAGTATTTATGCAAGATTCTGCCCCTGCACATGTTGCAAAGTCAGTGAAACAGTGGCTAACAGACTGTGAGGTTCCCTTTATTCGAGATTGGCCCGGAAACAGCCCAGATATCAATCCCATTGAGAATTTATGGGCACACATGAAGTGGCAGCTGCGTAGTATGGACACATCATCTTTGCCTAAACTTGAGGCTGCAGCTATGGAGCAGTTTTAGTCCGTCTGTTAAGCAAAACTACGCCATCAGTCTCCCCAGACGCCTTAAGAAGATAATAAAGGTGAAGGGGAATGCCAGTAAATACTAAATTCAATGGTGAGTGTTAATTTATTTGTTTCTCCTTGCTAACCACAAGAATGTTTTCTTTTTTTAAGATGGCGTCAACACTTTCCGCGCCTACTGTATATATATATATATATATATATATAACAAGTTTAGGGCATTATTTACTATAAAGATAATACAGTATGTGGTAAGTAAACTCTCAATTACCTGTCATCGCAGTATCCAGTCCAACACAATATCAAACACAGCTATCTTGGCTCTATTAAAGTAATATCTGGCAAAATTATGCAGCATCAAGCACTGAAATGGGATGTAACCAGCAGTCCAGTGCAATATTTGGTGTTGAGGAATCTCAACCAGCTCATAAGTGGTAGTTAACTGGCTCCAGGGAAAATCCTGAAACTTATGAGCCAATGAAAATGCCTGCTATGTGCCAGCCAACCAGAATCTGTTGCCGGAGCAGCTCACCCCGTGCGCCAAGAATATCGCCACGCTTTCATTCTTGCCCCTGGATGTTGTAGAGTGAAGGCATACCTGTGGACTCTGATCTTCTGACCACATGGTCGCAAAGCCATGGTACTGTGACTAACTCTATGGTATCCTAGCCTTCTGTGTTTGTCATTACTGTTTGTTTCGTTTTTGAAGGCTCCAACATGCTTGCATGTGTCGGCCTTGGTCACTTAATGGCGGCTCTCCACGCTGCTCGATCCCTGGCAGCCTCCCTATTCAGTCCCTTAACCCTTAAGTCACATTTAATGACCTCGTCCCATGTCTTTCTCGGTCTACCCCCCTCCCAACCCCTCCCCCAATATTAACACTTCTCACCCTCTGTACCCAATTATCCTCCCCCATCCTCTCCACATGTATTGCAAAGCTAATGGCCTGTCGGTGCTCTGTACTGTTTATGAGTGCAAACCCCCCAGTGCTGTTTCTCCTTCCCACATGCCTCACCTGTGACCTCAAAGTACTTGTTACTGTACTTGATGCTAGTTGTGCAAGATGGCTGAGTTTGTGGCTTTTGTGATGGTGTCCTGGCTGTTGCAGGTCCTGCTGGCCATCTGTTTTATATTGGTTGTTGTTTCCATGGAACTTTTACCACCTGCTAAGAGACATTGTATCGTTTTCTCCATGGAGAAGAAGGTTGAGCAATGGTGGACTGTCACAAGGCTGATAGAGCATTATAACATGCCCTGAACCACATTGCAGTATTTGCAAAGAACAAGCACTCTATCAAGATGTTCTTCCAGGGTCAACATAGTGTGGCTGTGCAGGGGCATGAATACAAGATGATGGCCAAGCCACGCTTTGGTGAACCCAACCAGGCCTGCCTGAAGTGGTTTCGATAACAGCATGGCCGTGGCATGATTGTGCATCCTGTTGAGCTGAAGGCTGCAGCCACCAAGTTTGCTGAGCAACTGGGGATCGCGGATTTCGAGGCATCGGAAGATTGGCTGACTCGGTTCAAACTTCGACATGGGGTGTCCAGTAAGGTGACCTATGGTGAAGTGTTGGATGCAGACACGGGAGGAATTTATGAGTTTTGCACCAAGCTTAAAAACCTGATTGATGAAGAAGGGTTATAACACAATCAGGTTTATAATGCAGATGAAACTGGTCTGTTCTTCAAGTCATTGCCAACTAATACCTTGGCTGACAAGAAGTCGTTACCTGTTCATGAGGTGAGCAAACAGCACGTCTATGTTTTGTGTTGTGCCAACGCAACAGGCTCCGATCGTCTGAAACCTGTTGTAATGGGGCATGCCAAACAGCCACGTTGTCTCCTGGGGTTAATGGATCGTCTCCCAGTGATATATGTCCACTAAGGCTTGGTTTAAAGCCAAGACCTTCAAAGATTGGTTCCATAACATGCTGTGAAGGAGATTGTCCATTATCAAACTGGAGTCCTGGCCTTGCCTGTGACCAAGTGAAGGCTCTGCTGCCCCTTGACAATGCTCCTGCTCATCCTTCGGAGATGGAGTTGATTAGAGATGGAGGTTGTATTAGGGTCATTTTCTTGCCCCTTAATTCAACCTCAGTCATGCAACGCATGGACCAGGGTATTATCGTGGCAAATTAGAGGTTGTACCTGAAGAGGTTAATGGAAGTCGTGATGATTGTGTTTGAGGACGAAGAGGAGGAGGCAACCCAAGTGTGGACAGTAGAGGGGAGAGGACCATGGCCAGCCTCAAGCGGTATTCCCACAAGTCTGCAATCTGCAGGTGCTGGCTTGGAGTAACAGGGAAATTGGAGTCCGTGACTACAGGGGGTCACCGAGGATGAAGGGGAGTAAGAAGAGGGCGATGATGACGACGAAGTTGCACAAATCCCGAGGCTGCAGTAGGTCCGTGATGCAGTGGACATCATTCTCAACTACTGTGAACATCATACTTGGCAGCCCATTTTTACCGATGCCATGGCCATTTACCTGCGACAGGGCCATGAGAATGTGATAAAGCTGCAGTTGAGAAGGATCCCCAGGCAGTCCTCCATCACACACTTTTTCTGTCCCATGACACAATCCACTCTGTTGCCACAGCCCTCAGCCTCCTCGCATTGTCCTCTGTCACCACAGCTTTCGACCTCCTTGTGCTGGCCTCTGTCACCCCAGCCCTCTTCTTCATTTGTGTCATTTACCCCAGCCAGGCACCACCACTGCCACTTCTTCACCTTGGCCATGGCACTGCCATCAGCTCTACTGACTGTGGTGTCTCCACTTCAGGTCTCCCCTTCGTCAGAGGCCTCATTGGAGCCCTACCTGATACCCTCTGCCACTCCATCTCCACTACCTACTCCAGCACCCTTGGCGGAGATCGAGCCTGAGGTGGTGGAGCTTGAGTAATCTTTGGGGGAGACTCGCCACTAGACCAAATGGGATTATATGATCTGTACAGTACTTTACTGCTTGTTGTACAAATCTACCCTCCTTTTATGGCAACACTATGAGTACATACAGTAATACACTATATACTGTATTACTGTACTGTAGCATTTACTGTATTGTTTTTATATGCTAGTTTTCATCTTTTACTCATCGTAAAGTTTTTAGGATAGAGGTTCAAGATGGATGGAACCACAATATCCAACTCGAAGCCTATTGTTGAGCCAGATATGCAATATCCGGCTCTTCATTTCATTCGGCATAGGACTTGGCTGAATTCATCATCATCATCATCATCAAATCTTGTGTTGCCCCATGAGGAGTGTAGGAGCCCGAGGCTGGGAAAGTTGGTCCTGACATATACGATGAGAGTGGCCAGCCTCACTTATCCCTGAGTTGCATTACATGAGCAGTAAACCCCAACCATCCCTTGGATATAAACCTGCACAGGCCCAATCTGATTGTAGCACCTTAATTAGCAACTAAACCACGAGACGCCATAATTTGGTTATATGGTTACCACCCAGCATAGTAAATGGTTTCCTGGTGTACAGGAAACCATTTGGCTTATCACTCCATGTAGAGTCACCCATAGGCAGAAGGAAGAGGAAAGAAAGATAGAAAGAAAAACAGAAGAGGAAGGAAGAAAGGAAAGGGCAGTCACAAGAGAGCAGTACTACATCGAGTGAGTGGATGGTGAGTGCCCCCACCTACCACTTGGCTGAATTACAACAGATAGTTGAGAGTTTATTGTAACTGAATATACGTGTTTTACTAGGATATCTGTGAAGATTTTTCATACCAGTCACTTCAATGCACTGCTGTACCCCATTTTATGAATATAAAAAAAACATGCTGGTATCATTCCGTTATTGGGGTACAATCGGCAGTGGTTTGTCAAATTCAGGCAGACCCCAAGATACGATACCCCTATATGCAATACCTCAGATTAGCGATGGGGGTAGAAATACCACTCATCCCTGCCTAAAGATGGCCAAACCTTGGTTTAATGATGGGTTTTATTTTTTTCTTACTGATTTTGATAATGTTTTAGACTTAAATTCTGTTTAGGTTGATTTATAAACTGTTTTTAGACTTAGATTAATGTGTTTCAGTCATAGGTGGGGTAAAAATTGACATTTTGGGGGTACAGTTTACTGAGTTTGATTCTTTCCATCCTTTTATTTGATGATTTTCAGTTTTAATTTTTTGGTATAGGTGTTGTGAACTGCTTTTAGGTTTAATCTAGCTTGTCTTAAAGCTATTTGGGAGTTAGGTGAGCTAGCAGCTTGCTTTTGGACTCATTTAGGTGGGTGGGGGGAGAAACCCATGGCTCAAAAGCTCATCCCTATACTTTACACAGTAAATCTACCCCGAGGTACGATACCCCGTCTAGCAATGGGTTTTTATTTAACCAATTGCATCGTCAAACTGGGGTATCCTTGTTCTCTGATGACAAAAATTAATTTTACTTTTATGAGGAAGGTTTTGGAGAACACAACTTTCAAATATAGTATGCAGTTTTGGCGGCTGAGGAGTCACACTATCATGACCATTAGGATAGAAAAACCAGTGTGGGTTTTTGTATCCTAGTATGTAGTTTTGATATATGCCTTTCTTACCACAGAGATGTTTAATTTGTAGTAATGGCAACCAAACTATTAATAAACCCCACTTTTTTTTTTCTTTTACAGATGTTACCCCATCATACAGTATATATAAAACCCCACTAAGATAGCAGGTAAAATGAGACAAACATTTAACCATTTACAAAGTGAGTAAACCAAGCCCTTGGAAAAGACCCAACCAGTATTGGGTAATTAGATGCTTTTTTTTTTTCTGATTGAATATAACAGTATGTAAGCTACTTAAACAGTGAAAGGTTCATTGGTATGCAAGTAAACTGCTAAGTTCTGGTACAATGTTATAAGTTTTTTTTTTTTTTTTAATGCAAGGAAGAAGGAACCAAAGGCCACAGGCCTGCATACTGTTCCTTCTAAGAAAAAGCAAAAATAATACAAAAGAGAGCCAAATTCAAGATCCGTTCATTTCGAGATGCCTGGACACACTGCATTTCAAAGACTGGAGATCATAGGAAGTAGGAAATACAGACAGAGGAAGACAGTTCCAGAGTTGACCAGTTGCATAAATGAAGGACTGGGAGTAACGGTTAACTCTTGCATTAAAGAGTTGGACAGAAAAGGGATGAGAGTTCATTGCTAGACGGGTACTACGTGCCCGTCGTAGAGGTGGAGGGATGCAAGCAGACAGTTCAGAGGAACAGTGACCATTGAAGTAGTGATAGAAGAGAGATAAAGATGCAACAGTGCGGTGAAGAGACAAAGGTTGAAGGGAATCAGTAAGAGGAGGAGAGTTAATGAGACGATAAGCCTTTGACTCCACCCTATTGAGAAGAGCTGCATGTGGGGAGCTTCCCCACACATGAGAGTTGTACTCCATACACGGGCAAATAAAACCCTTGTACAAGGTCAACAACTGTGCAGGGGTAAAGAAAGTTCGGAATCGGCTTAGCACACCTAATCTCTTGGAAGCAGATTTCACAAGAGATATAATATGTTCTTTCCAAGGCAGATCCCAAGAGAATGAAACCCCAAGCATGTTCAAGGATGATGCAGGACATAACTGTTCATTATTAAACATTAGTGGGTAATCCTGAGGAAGATTTTGTCAGGTTGATAAGTGTAAGAGCTGAGTTTTTGATGCATTAAAAATAACAAGATTATTTTTACCCCAATCAGAGATACGTCCCAAGTCAGACATTAGGTGTGCCATAGCCTCATCCCTTTTTTGTTGAAGTAACTGCTGAGATGGACGTTGCGGAAACTGAATGGAAAGATGAAGGGTGGAATCATCAGCATATGGGTGGATAGGGTTAGATGTACAGATTAGAAGGTCATTGATGAATAAAAGGAAGAGAGTTGGTGATAGGACAGAGCCCTGAGGAACACCACTGTTGATAGGTCTAGGAGAAGAACGATGGCCTTCTACAACAGCGGCTATAGAATGACCAGAAAGGAAGCTAGAGATGAAGGCACAAATAGAAGGATAGAAACCGTAGGAGGGCAGTTTGGAAATTTAAGATTTATGCCAGACTCGATCGAAAGCCTTTAAGTGCAATGGCAAAGCTTTCGCCAAAGTCCCGAAAGGAGGATGACCAGGAGTCTGAAAGGTAGGTGAGAAGATCGCCAGTGGAGCATCCCTAACGGAACCCATACTGACGATCAGAAAGAAGGTTGTGACAAGAAAGATGCTTTAAAATTTTTCTGTTAAGGATTGACTCGAAAACTTTTGAGACACAGGATGTTAAAGCAATTGGACGATAGTTAGGGGGTTGGGAATGGTCACCCTTCTTTGGGACTGGCTGAATGAGAGCAAACTTCCAGCAAGAAGGAAAGGTACAAGTTGATAGACAAAGGCAAAAGAGTTTACCTAGACAGGGTGTAAGCACAGAGGTGGGAAGGATGATGAGGTAAAGTTGTTAGAAAGGTTTTTGGCAAGGTGCCAGAAGGAGCAAGAAGAATTCGAGTTGGAGAGTTGAGAACATTTAGCACGGATGAAATTATTTTTAGCAGAGCGAAGAACAGACTTAGCAAGATTCCGGGCAGAAATATATAAAAGATGTGATTCAGGGGTGGGTTGGCTCCGGTACCTCTTATAGGCCCTCTCCTTGTTGAGGACAGCATTAGAACAAGCGTGATTAAGCCAAGGCTTTCTTGCATTAGTCAGAGGATATGAGAAAGGAATGTATGCTTCCATGCCCGAGAGAATAACCTCCGTAATGCGCAAGGCACACTCAGATGGCTCCCGGCCATGGAAGCAATAATCATTCCAAGAAAAATCAAAGAAGTACGTGCCTGAGGGCCCCCTAATCTTCAGCTCCAAAGTGCCACAGGCGGCGTTTCTTTGGAGGGTCCACAGGCCGTACCGGAGCGATAGGACAGGTTAAGGTAATAAGGTTATGATCGGAGGAGCCCAACAGAGAGAAAAGATTAACAGTGTAAGCAGAAGGATTAGTTGTTAGGAAAAGATCAAGTATGTTGGAACTCTCTCCAAGGCGGTCAGGGATACGGGTAGGGTGCTGTACAAGCTACTCTAGGTCATTAAGGATAGAAAAGATGTAGGCTTGTTCACCAGGTGGATCAGTGAAAGGAGAGGAGAGCCAAAGGTGGTGGGGAACATTGAAATCTCGTAGAATGGAGATTTCAGAGAAGGGAGAAATGGATAGAATGTGTTCCATCGTAGAAGGAGGATAGTCAAAGAATTTTTTATAGTCAGTAGAGTTAGGAGATAAGTAAACAGCACAGATATATTTAGTCAGAGAATGACAGGAAAGCCGAAGCCAGAGAGTAGAGAATTCAGAAGAATCAAGTTCAGGAACACGAGAGCAAGATAGATCGTTGCGTACATATACGCAACAGCCACCTTTGGCTTTGAAATGAGAATAGAGAAAGTAGGAGGATACTGCGGATAACCTGGTATGACGGATGCCCCTCCCTCCCCCCGGTTAGTTTATCTTAGATGGATTTTACTGTACAGCATATGAAACTTCCAGTCCAGAAATTCTCTCCTAATCTGAATAAAATTGAATTTGTCAAGTTCAAACGATTGTGGAGACTTTATAACCCCTCCTCCTTACCAGTTTAATTTTAGCACAGCATGTTACATTTAACACAATACAGTTAGTGGCAGCAAGAATAAGTAATACAGTATAGAACATACAGTATTATGGTGCCAGGGTTAAGAAGGGCATTGCCAAAACTTGTAACTCCTTCAATCTGATGATGTGCTTTTTTATTTTCATCAGCTTAGATTCATGCCACAGTGCTGCGGGAGTCAGTATATTCCATATATGGCCCCAGCAGTTCAAAGAGTCTCACTAAAGCTAATTACAATCATCTGGAGATAGCAGTAGTAAACTTTACTCTTTCACCCTGTCTATCTGTTGCCAGACGCCTTAATCCTGTAAGGGGTGGCCACAAACAAATCGTCTCCATGTCGCTCCGTCCCCCGCCATTTCACTGCCCTGCTCCCAGCTCACACCCCCCTCTCTCATATACCTCTCCACTCCATCCCTCCATCTCATCCTTGGTCTCCCCCTCCCTCTCCCCCCCTCCACCTCACTCTCATACACTCTCCTCATCAGTCTCTAACTCTCCATCCTCTCCATATGGCCGAACCATCTTAACGTGTTCTTCCTGACGCTTCCTATCACATCCACATCCACACCACAACGCTTCTTCACTTCCTCATTTGTCAGTCTGTCTCCATGTGACTCCACATGCTCCTTTCAAATAACTCATTTCCACTGCTCTCACTCTTGACTTCTGTCTCTCCAACATGGTCCAAGCTTCATTTCCATATGTTAAGAGTTGATATCACAATACTGTCATGTAGCAGCTTTTTCACTTCCATGCTCACTTCCCTGTTTCTTATCACTGCTTTCAGGGAACCAGCAACCTTCCTTCCCTGCTGCACCCTTTCAAGCACTTCACCCTCTAAGCTTCCATCCTTACTCATCACACTACCCAAGTACTTAAATGAACTTACATTCTCCATATCCTCCCCATTCAGTCTCACTGTACATTTACTGACTTCACTTCTCTCGAAGACCATCACTTTACTCTTCCCTACGTTCACCATTAGATTCCGTTTCTTACACACTCTCCCAAATTCATCTAACAAGTCTTGTAGCTCCCCTTCATCTTCACTTAACAACACAGTATCATCTGCAAACAACAGTACGGGGAGTTTCCAAACACTGCCGTCTCTCACTAGGGCTGCTTCATCATCCACTGCCCGACCTTGTATCTCATTTTTAACCCCATCCATATACAGATTGAACACCCACGGAGACATGACACATCCTTGTTTCAATCCAACTCTCAAATGGAAAAATTCACTCAATTCACCATCCACACACACTTCAGCCTTAGCGCCCTCTTACATACTCTTCACAGCCTTCAACAATTTCCCATCTACTTCGTATATTCTTAAAACGTTCCACAGTCCTTGTCTATCCACCCTGTCATATGCTTTCTCCAAATCCATGAAAGCTGAATACAACTTCTTTCCCTTCTCTAGAAACTTTTCCACTAAGGATCTAAGAATGAATATCTAATCTACACAACCTCTTCCCTTCCCAAAACCTCCCTGTTCTTCTCCAATTAATTCGCCTGTTATTTCGCTAGCTCTGTCAGTAAGTATCCTACCATATACTTTTCCTATTACACTGAGAAGGCAAATGCCCCTATGATTACCACACACTTCTTTTTCCCCTTTTCCTTTGTACAGAGGAATAATTATACCTGACTTCCACTCCTCTAGGACTCTTCCTCCCAGGCCAATCTGCACATCTTCCACATCCATTCTGTTACTATCTCTCCCCCATGCTTCAGCATTTCACCACACACTCTGTCAATTCCTGGGGCTTTCCCCATTTTAACTTTCTTCATTGCTTCCACAACTTCCATCCTACAGATTTCTTTCTCTCTTCCCACATCTCTCCTTCTCCCAGCCATTCCCCAGCCACTTATACTGTACTTGCATTACTTTCATTCTCTGTATTCAGCAATTCATTAAAGTGTTCTCTCCATCTGTTTACTTTTCTCCCTTCTCTGCTTGTAATCTACCATTTTTATCTTTCACACCCCAGCTAACTTCCTTGGCACCCTGTCTAACTGTCTTTACCTCTTTCCAGAACATTTTCTTACATTCCCTCCACTTTGCACTCAAATTCCTTCCAAATTCCTCATCCCCTCTCTTCTTACTCTCTCTTACTAATCTTTTCACCTCTCTCCTCCTCTCTACATGTAACTCTGTCTTCCGTCTCTCAACGTCTTCTACGCCCGTTCCTCATCCACTCACTATATGCTTTCTTCTTTTGTGCCACAGCCTCTCTCACCTCTTCAGTCCCTCATGCTGTTCCTGAACCCCCTTTCGTCTTCTCTTCACCCCACATACCACCTCACACGCTGCACAGATTTCTTCTGTGAATACCTTGCACACACCTTCCACATCCCCCATCTGCTCCAATCTATATTTATCCAATCGCTCCTCCACTTCCCTTTTATATTCTGCCTTTTTTTCCCATCCTCTTGTAACTTTTCTACCCTTCTTGTTAGAACTACTTCCTCCTGTCCTTCCCATCTTTTTTTCCATTTTGTTTGGACTTCAATTCTGACCACCACCAAGTCATGGTCCGAAAGTCCACTCCCCCAACCTCTACTCTTGCATCCATTACATACCTTCTCATCCTCTCATCCACACACACATAATCAATCATTGCCTTCTGTTCATTCAGTTCACCATCTACCCTTCTCAACACTCGCCACGTATACCTATGGATCATTTTGTTCGTGAAGAAGGGATCAGCTATCACCAACCCCCTCCCGGCACAAATGTCCGCTAAAGCACTGCCATTCTCATCCATCTCTGTCCGCACACCCCACTCACCAACCACTCCATCCACTTTCACATCCCCTACTTTTCCATCATATCTCCAATCAAAAACACACTCTCATTCCTTCCAAACTTTTCCAAGCATGCTTCCACATTTGTCCAAAATTCTTCTCTCACTCTGCTTGCACGATCTTATGTTGGTGCATACACGCACACAGTTGCCCACATTTGTAGTCTAACTTTCACTCTTACCCACACAATCCTTGACCCAGCTGATCCATACTCTCATATTCTCCTTCCATCTGTTACAACAATACACTCTGCTTTTTTTTGCCTCTCATTCTCACCTACTCCCACACATATACCCCATCCACGTGCTTCCTACGTGTCAACAAGTGGGTTGGTGGAGGGTTAGTGCCCCTCCCTGTAAAACAAATAACTCAGAGTCAAATGGCCACCCCTTATGGGATTATGGCGTCTGGCAATAGATAGATAAGATAGACATACTCCCATTCTCTCACACTTTCGCCTCTCCATTTAGTTTCTGTTAATCCACATACATCCACTTTCTCACCCTCAGGCACCTGTACAATCTCTCTCTCTTTCACCTCATCATTTATACACCTTACATTCCAAGTCGCAATCCTTACCAAGTCTTTTGTATGATCCAAAGTTGTCATCTTTTGGTCAGTCCTGGTCAGAGGCTTCTTGATCATATTTTTAGTTAGTTGTTTTACAGGGTGGGGCACTAACCCACCACCAACCCTTTTAGTCGCCTCATACGACAAGCAGGGATACTGGGGTCGGGGGGGGGGAATTAGTTTTACGCCTGGTATCCCCGAAGGGTTAAGCCATTGCCCCTGGATAGAGGACTTTTGGATTGGAGCGTGTAGTATTTTATGACCGGATGCCCTTCCTGATGTCTACCAATAACCCTTGGGTGGATTCGATCCTCCGACGCCACGGCCAGAGCAGAGGCTCTAACCCACTGAGCACTTGGGAAGTATTCTTGAAACCCCCCTACCCCCAGGGAGGGCAGAAAAAGGCAATACTATGGATCTTCATTCTTTCCATAACACTGTTTGTGACTAGCATCATATTCTAGCTTTAACCCTTTAACCGCGGAGTTGTCGGAGGCGCGCCGTGCCCATCCCGCAGGGCAAATCCGCACTCCAACTGACTTTTTTTTTAAATATTTGCCAAAAATCAGTTATTAGTCCTAGAATATTATAATTACATATGCATATGGCACATACCTTTAGCTTTCTCCTGGGATGTTTTTTTTAGCACTCGTCAACTACCGTTGGACTTGTGGAGACTTCTGGAGTTGGGTAACTAAGTCTCCACTTTACAGTTCCCGACATCCCGTAATATGAATACCACTGCCTCATATTATCACTAGAAACACTATTCAATGATTTCCAAGTAGTTTGGAATCCATACTAAAAAAAAAAAGCACCGTGAAAGCAACGTAAAATACGAGCGCGTACAAGCCTCCCACTCGCGCTAATTCGCCGGTGGTATTCTGTTATTTCTTACTCATATACACACTCACACTTTATTATTTCTAGTACTTTATTACACTTATATATATCTACAGTCCTTTACCGCTTCCCACACGATGTTTAGTAGGGGTAGAGGTCACAGGGCCTTTTATAATGGGCGCAAAAGCGGCAGAAATGGAGGGGTACAACTGCTACGTCCTTCCACGTTGAAGGACGAGAGTGAACTGAATGTACTGTACGTATCTCGGTAGCCAAGAGTTGAAAATGTCATCTGCTAATGTATATGCTAAGAAATAAGTCGTAGGAAATCTAGACAATACATAATAAATTAGGTAGTTCCAGGTGAATATAAATATCACTTGGGCATCTCCCATCTTTTCTTATATACATTTATATTACGAGAATAGTTCATACGGCATATTTCACGATATTTCACGGGGGAAAAAAGCATGGGAAATTAGCGGAGTGCAGGTTGGATGTTGCCAAGTGATAATTAGCCAATTCCAGGTGTATGGCACTATCAGTTACCTTATTTTTTTATATATACATTATTTTGTATAAGAATAGGGCATAGGGCTCATTTCAATGGATGAAATCAGTGGAAAAATCCAGGGAAGATTTGCGTAGCGCAGAGCAGGTGAGCAGACGACACGAGAGGGTAATGGAGGGGAGGTGGGGGGGGAGTCTTGAATGGGGGGAAAATGGCTAAATTGTCAACAATGGATGGGAGTACTGATGACATTAGCAGCTCTGACTATTGTTGGACATTGGCAGTGCTGATAGGTGATACAAGTCACCACCTGAAAGCCCGGGTGAATTCAAAACAACACAAAATCACAAAAGTGACGCCCCGCGATATGATCCATTGCACCCGAGCGTCACAGAAGTGACGACCCACGGTTAAGGGGTTAAGCAGTTGTTACAGCTTGGCCTAGAAGATGGAGAGATGGAAATTTTAAACCAAATTAGAGTAAAAAAAAGTACAAGTACTCCCCTTGATCTATCTATCTATCTATTGCTAGAAGCCATAACCTCGTAAGGGGTGGCCATTTGACTTTGAGTTATTTGTTTTACAAGGAGGGGCACTAACCCTCCACCAACCCACTTGTTGACACGTAGGGAGCACGTATGGTTTGGTTATATGGTTACCACCCAGCGTTGTAAATGGTTTCTTGGCTTACAGGAAACCATTTGGCTTGTCACTCAATGTAAAGCCACCTGTAAAGGAAAGAAAAGCAATAAGAAGTGACAGGAAAGATGGGAGAAATAGGAAGAGAGGAGGGCAGGCACAGAAAAAGAATGATAAAGGCTAAGGAAGAAGTAGACAGCACTACATCAGATGAGTGGATGAGGTCACCACTACCTTCCACTAACCCTTTGATCATGTTATTAATTTTTTGCAGGCTGAATCCAAGAATGAGCAACTACAGATCTACTACAAGGTGTGCTATGCCAGGGTATTAGACTACCGCCGTAAGTTCATTGAGGCAGCCCAGCGATACAATGAGCTCTCCTACCGACCTATCATTCATGAGGATGAAAGGATGGAGGCACTGAAAAAGGCCCTCATCTGTACTGTGTTAGCATCAGCTGGTAAGTTGCATCACTTTCTTGTATCCCACCCACTCTCCCATATGCGAAGTTTTGATAACACATTTACGGTACCCTTTGAAAACATTGCTTGGGTACCTATACTGAACCTTCAGATCAGAAACATGCTGTGGCATTGTCATTCTTGACTGATGTGATGTTATTAGCAGGGATGCATTACTATATTTCTGTTACTGGAGAGGGCTGCCTTCTATGTGATGGCATTGATATAATCAGGCAATCTGTGTGGTTGCACAAATGACCCTCACCTCCATCAGTGTTCCTTGATAGAGGATGATGAACTGAAGAAGGGCAGCTTCAGAGCACAGTCTGTGTGGTTCATGTTCAGATGAACCAGGGGCTAGGCCATAACAGATTTTAAATTGTGACAGTCAGTGTTGTATTGTAGATTATAGTGTTAACTCTCAGTTACCTGTCGTCGCAATATCCGGCCCAATGCAATATCTGGCACTGCTAGCTTGGCTCTATTAAAGCAATATCCGGCAAAATTATGCAATATCTGGCACCGAAACAAGATGTAATCAGTGGTTCTATGCAGTATCCATCATTGAGGCATCTCAACCAGCTCGTAAGCGGTAGCCAACTGGCATTGTGTTACTCTGTTACTGTACTGTATCAGTATACTATTGCATTTTGTGCTTAGTTTTAATCTTGTACTCATGGGAAAGTTTTTAGGGTAGAGGGTCAAGACGGATAGTAACACATATCTGGTTCACTGCCAAGTGTGGAGCCGCTGGGGGGGCACTATGCAAAATCCAGCGTTTCCATTTAGTCAGCATAGGGGTTGGCAGAATTATGCTAGTTAGCTGAGAGTTTACTGTATATAAATTAAACACTTCTGCACAGGTCAGCAACGGTCAAGGATGCTGGGTACTCTGTTCAAGGATGAGCATTGCCAGAAGCTGCCGTGTTACCACATCTTAGAGAAGATGCACCTTGACAGAATCATCCGACACACAGAACTGACAGAGTTCCAGAATATGTTGCAGCCACACCAGCAGGCCACCACAGCTGATGGTAGGATTTGTAAATTGTTGTTCTTGTCACCTCTGCCAACGAGGTTATATTTTTGGCTCAGTGTGACTGCTTGTCTGTCTGTCAGTTAGCAACATAACTGAAAACCTATTGACTAGAACTGCACTAGTTATAGAATAGTCTTTGAGGCATATTGTTGGAGCAGGTGATTAAATTTTGAGTGAAGGCCAGGATTGTAAACTTGAATAGCACTAAATTTTGCATATCTCACACATCAAAGAAGATAGCAGACTTGGAACCAAGACCATAATATTCAGTATAGAAAGCCCATTCATTTAGAACTCTTGGAGGTACACAGACTGTTCTTGTTGTTGTTTGTGGATTTCTTTATGATCAGCTGTGACTAAAGAGATCTACAGTACAGCAGAGATAGTTAACAAACTGTGTTGGGGCAGACCACAGGGTCAGGATGCTAGAATTGTTGCATTGTTATTGTAGTTATGTAAATGCTGAATAGTGTGATGCGGATGCAGATGCAGATATGTTTGTGTTGTTTTTAGTGTTGTAATATATAGTCTGTGTTGGATCTCCCCCCCCCCAAATGTCAAGCCCAACTTGCCTAGCCCTGCACTCCTACGCTTCTCATGGGGTGGCATGAGATTGGATGATGGATGGATGGATGGATTATTTTTTGCCATGATATAAGTTTTTGTATTTTATTATTATTATTATTATTATTATTTTGCCCTGTTTGTGGTGAATGCTTTTGGCATATCAGATAGTGCCAGGATTCAGGGGGCCTGAATGATGAGTGAATGGAAGCATGGCCCATTGGATTGGGCAAACATAGGCTGTCTGGATGTGCTGCTCCACACCCTGCCCTAGGGTTCTAGGGAAAGGAGGTCCAAATGAGGGCGAAAAGAATTATTGTTATTTTTACCAGACATTTTCATACAGCGTGGGTCTGACATCCTGGACTGTTGGGGCAAAATGTTTGAACTATGGTACCCCTGCTGTTAATCTGTACACTGCATAGCCATTGGACAGGCCTTTTTTTTTTTTTTTTTTTTTTTTTTTTTTTTTTTAACAACATATAACACCGAAAAGGAAGTGTATAGCTTAAACTTACTGTAATATTTTTTGTGAAGTTTTGTGGAAAGTTAATGCCTGCAAAGTGGAGTCAGAATTGCAGAGTTTGAATGGTGCATGAATGAGTGTGTGACCCATCATAATGGGCATGCTGTTAATTAGCTCTACCTCTGTTAGATTTTTTTTCTTGTTGCCTGGACCATACCTTTCTCCATCCAAAGGTGGGAAAAAAGGTGATGATGATGATGTTGATGAAATAACTTTTCTTTGCAGGCTCAACTATCTTGGACCGAGCAGTGACTGAACACAACCTTCTGGCAGCAAGTAAACTGTACAACAACATTACTTTCTCTGAGCTTGGTGCCCTTCTTCAAATTTCACCTGCCAAAGCTGAGAAGATTGCCAGTCAGATGATTACCGAGGGACGAATGAATGGATACATTGATCAGGTATGTCAATTGTGGATCTCAGATTTGTATACAGTTTGCAGAGGGAAGAGGACAAATGCTGATTGAAATGCCCCAGAATTAAGCATATTGAGATGGTTGAGTCTGGTCTCACTGAGTGACACAAATGAGAGGAGTGTGCTGTGAGAGAGAGAGCATAAGAAAACGCTGATGGACTAGTAGGTTGAGACGACCTGGATCTGTTGAGAGGAGAGAGGAGGATGACTGGTTGAGGAAGGTCACGGGGTGTGATTGTGGAAGGTGGAATGCCCAGAGACAGACCAAAGAAGACATGGGGTGAGGTCCTTCATCTAGTTGGAGTGACAGCCATGCATTGCTTCAGTCCCTAAAAGGTGACTGGAGGCATTTTGATCATGTATTTCCACCAGTGGAAGTAGGCTGGCCATCTGCCATTAAATTTACTGGGCTTTGATAGCAGAGCCCAGGATGCCTGCACCATCAACATTTTAATTTTTTTTGACAGATTGATGGCATCCTACACTTTGAGGCACGAGAGGTTCTGCCCCAATGGGACAAGCAGATTCAGTCCCTGTGCTTCCAGGTCAACGGCATCATTGAAAAGATCAACATTGCACATCCAGAGTGGGTGGCTAAGGTCATGGATGAACAGATGTGCAGTGAAGGTTTAGGTCTGCTGCTTCCTGCTTTAGGCCCTTTTCTCACCTCTGTCTTTCTTTCCTTCAGTCCTCTTCTGTCTTTCTTTCCTTCATTCTTGCCTTGCCCTTCTGCCTATGGGTGACTTTACACTTCCTCTTCTGCCTTTCTTTCCCTGATTCTTTCCTCATCCTTCTGCTTGTGGGTGACTCTACACTGAGTGACAAGCCAAATGGTTTCCTGTACACCAGGAAACCATTTACTATGCTGGGTGGTAACCATATAACCAAATTTTGGCGCCTGGTGGTTTAGTGGGTAATTGTGGCGCTCCAATCGGATTGAGTCGGTGAAGGTTTATATCCAAGGGGTGGTTGGGGTTTATTGCTCATGTAATGCCACTCAGGGATGAGTGAGGCTGGTCACTCTCAGCTTAAATGTCAGGACTAACTTGCCTAGCCCCGGGCTCCTACGCTTCTCTGTGGGGCGACAGGATTGGATAATGGATGGATGAATGTTCACGCCACGTCTAGAAGATATTATTCAGCCTAGGAAAGACTTACTGTGTTGGAGGGATTAATGGTGACTATATTTAACTCCTCCAGTTTGAGAAGTTTCTCCCAAGCTGCATGATCAGCTGATGGTCGCAAGACTTAAATGAGAAAGTTGTCACTGTAGTGAAGTGATTCCCCCCCCCAAAAAAAAAAGAGAGAGAGAGAGAGAGAGAGCTGTGACTTCCTGTACATTTGACAGATAGGTACAGTACTGAAACTCCCACCATGCTTAACATTATATTCGCTTTTCTTTTTTCCTTTTTTCTTTTTTCATTATCCAATCCTATGTCGCCCCACAGAGGAGCGTAGGAGCCCGTAAAGGTCTCTAAAGTGCTGTGTTGTATGTCATGTAATGTAGGTAGTAGATGGTTGCTTGTCTTTGACCCTGGAACATATTACTGTGTGAGTGAATTATGACTACATGCTTGGTAACTAGCCACACAGTGATCACTTTATGGCATGAAACAACCACAAGTAAACAGAGTCACAGTCCAAGTTGAGACTCAACATCACAACACACTTACCTCACGCACCTCACTTATCATAGCACTTCACTATGTCCTCCTGTAATGCAGCCCCACCACCACCGCAACTGCAGCATAATTGCCTGGTTCACGTAACTATCACTGCACAGACAGTTCTTCAACATAACAAAAGATGTGTAGGAATACCGGGATGATGTGGCTGGAATCTTGTAAGAAGTGAATATAGTTGTCAGAAACTTAAGAGGCACAAGAAGTGGAGCCATGTTGAGTTTGTCCTCCTAACATCATACAAGACAGTACATGAAAGAAGCAAGCAATGAACTACTGTACTGAGTGTTAATGAAAAATAAATTGTTCTGAGTGCTTACACATTTGTTTCATTTATGACGTAAAAAATAAGACAGTGTACAATTCACCTCATGCCATTCACATTGATGGCCAATTAACCCGTCGAGACCTCTTTAGTTTATTCTTACAGCTACCAGACAGTTTTATTTATCTTGGGAAAGGCTTCTTTTATTGATGGGGATTATTAATTCTGTGTTTTAACTCTTTCGTTCAAAAAGTCTATCATAAATTGAGTAAAACAATCAGGAGATGGCAAGAATAAAATGAAAAAGACATCCTCAAGCTCAGTGGATTGTTACTTTAGTTTGTAAGTGGTAGGTGGGGGCACTCACCATCCACTCACTCGATGTAGTGCTGCTTTGGGTGTCTGCCCTTTCCTTTCTTCCATCCTTCCTCTTCTGTCTTTATTTCCTTCACACTTTCCTCTGCCTACAGGTGACTTTACACTCCCTCTTCTTTCTTTCCTTCATTCTTTCCTCTTCCTTCTGCTCATGGGTAACTCTACACTGAGTGACAAGCTAAATGGTTTCCTGTATACCAGGAAACCTTTTTCTATGCTGGGTGGTAACCATATAACCATACTGTATTATGTCGCATGGTAGTTTAGTGGGTAATTAAGGTGCTCCAATTGGATTGAGCCGGTGCAGTATATCCAAAGGGTGGTTGGGGTTTATTGCTCACGTGATGCCACTCAGGGATGAGTGAAGCTAGTCATTATCATCTTAAATGTCAGGACCAACTTGCCTAGCTTCGGGTTCCTGCGTTCCTCATGGGGTGACATAGGATTGGATGATGAATGGATAGATTCTGGTATTGTTTTCATCCATTATCATCATCTTCATCATCATTATGACCTTTTTCCTCACCTGAGGATGTAATGAGGTAGGATCTAGAGAACAGGGAAAGAGAAAGTACAAAAGTGGGAGAAGTGTCAACAGCATTCCTAATGCAATGGGCCAGATAAATAATTCAAGCTGTCAAAATCCCAGCTCCCCCTCAGACTTAATGAGCTATGTCATATTCTGAGAGTATTTTCTTTCCTTTCAGTAAATTATGTTTACTGTTTTCTCATTAGTTATGCCTTGATAGACATGGAATGTTAATACAGTTGTTGTGGTGGATGGGGGTGCCCATCATCCACTCACTCAGTGTAGAGATGCCATATGATCTCTACACAAGCCAAATGGTTTCCTCTACCCAGGAAAACATTTACTATGCTGGGTGGTAACCATATAACTGGGGTTTTTGGCAGGGTAAAGTGTCCCCCAGATTCCCCTATCCAAAATCAATCATGGCAGTAGTTTCAGAGAGGGTCCAATACCTG
>JAGKTI010011318.1:0-26640 GCA_018397915.1 Birgus latro
GTGCCACTCATGACTGTCATTTCTTTTGTAGAAGACTTCATCTCCATTTCGGATGTCGTTAATTCACTTGAACATACGTTGTGCTGCAGAGCCCTAGCCAAACGTTCATCTGATTCAGTCTTTATAAACTCTTTGTCTTGCTAAATGAAGAGCGTTCAAGTTGTCTCCCACAATTTTCGATGGTGATGAAGGTTCCAAGGCTGGAGGATCATTTCCGTACACATTAGGCAGGCCAGGGTTTTGACCAAAAACAAGTTGGTTAAGAGAAAATCCTGCGTAGTTGGTGAGAGCATTTGTTGCCGATACTGCCCATGCCAAGGCCACATCCAATTCACACTGGCTGTCAACCATTATCTTCCCAACAATGTCACCAGTGACTGCATTTTGACGCTTACAGACTCCGTTGCTCCATGGACTCTCTGCAGATGTTGTCATGATCTTGATATTGAAGGCCTCTCCCAATGCTCGCATTTCCGCATTGTTGAATTCATAGCCATTGTCTGTAAGAATTTTTCCAGGTGCACCAAACACAACAATCCAGCTCCGAAATATTCCTTTGATAATGGTGGGCGCGCACTTATCCGCGATTACCATCGCATTACAATACCTGGTTGCTATATCAACAAGGACTAAGAAATAATCCCTTCCCCAAGCTTTCAAATCCATGGCTATGGCTTCGTTAAACTTAGACGCCATGGGCAAACTGACTTCGGATCCGGGGCTTGGCTTTCTTTAATCTGCAACAGACTGTACAAGCATCAGATACAGCCTTGACAGCCCCGCTCCAGTTCTGAACTTTTAATCCCCGCATCTGTGATCAGTTTAATTAATTTCGCCGATGTTGGGTGTCCAAATTGCCTGTGAAGCTTCAAAGCCGTTTTTTTGAAATACATCACCCCCAAGAGATGCCAGAGTGATTGTTTTACAAAATTCACGACCTAGTCATAAAGAAATTGGAAGCAAGTAATGGCCTGAAGATGAGGACTTCAAATTAATGATAGTTCCACAAATTTTGACCTGGTCACTTCCGAAGTTAATGAACATTTTTGCTTTTTTAATGGAACGTTTACTCAACAGCAAGGGAATATTGCAGTTCACAACATCAGTCACGATGGTTGCACGCATATTTCCAATGTAGCAGGGCAGAGTAACACGTTTGAGGGAAGAAACTGTAACACCATCAGCAAAAGTAAACGTCGTGGATGACACTTCTCTTATAGCTTCACGTCCGCAATCAGTGAGCTCACTTAGATAGCAATTGATCCGTGCAACTCCACATACAGTTGTAGAACACCCTGTGTCTAGAAGAGCACATCCCTTAGATTCTTCTACTAGAGTCTGTACCTTACCTCTACTAGCAGCAGCATCCGCATAGCCCATAAATAACGACAGATGCATTGTTTCAGAATTTTCTTCTTGACTGCCGTTGTTTTTCGTTACATCCGGACAGTCACGTGCCCAATGAAATCTAGAATCACATACGAAACACCTAGATACCTTTCCATCAGACCCAAGTGGGTTCTGCCTCCTGTCGGTGGATGAGCGTTGGGGAATTCTAGCAGATACGGTTGAATATCGGCCACCACCACTACCTGGATCACATACTGCATCACCCCGCAACATTCTCCGTCCTTGTCGAGTACCTCTAACGTAAAAATTTCCTCACCCCCAACTTCATCACTCCAAAATACTGGTTCACCTTCACCTCCCTAGCAGACACCGATGTATCATTCTGCCCGCCAATTTCACCAGCAAAAATACGATTCAGGGCAGAGTTCATGTTTTCGTATGTCACCTCAGTTATTGCGGACATCACTAGCAGTTGCTCACTCTCTGGAAGTTTGCATGCAGCTAAGAGCATAAAAGCCATCACAGAATTTGGCAGTGCCATGTCCTGCTTCGTAAATTTGAAATAAACATGCTCAAATTCTGCCATGAACTTACGAATGCTCATATCACCAGCTCTTCTGAAGTTGTACATTTCATGAAAAGCTGCAAACTGCCGACGTCCTTTGTCCACGAGAAATAAACTGTCTAGTTTTTTCAGCAAGGTCTGAACACCATTCTCTTGTTTCAAATCAGCCTCATCAATTTCTGAAGATGCCACCCTCGCTCTTCCAGACAATGACAGGTGAATAGCTAAGGCTTGCTTCTTTTTTGATAGTCCGTCAGTTTGCACCAAATGTCGATGTCCTTCTTCCAACTCTTATAAGCAGAATCATTTTCAAGTTTTGGAGGCCACTTAGTCGAACATGACGCCATTATTTTCGAACTACGCTCTGCTACCAGTATCAGAAAAGGCAAACCACACTCACCGGCCTCACACCGCGAACTACCCGGGCCCCCGGCTGCACACCACAGGACCCTTCCGGTGACGTCACCACTTGTGACGCAAAAGGTGTGTGTGCGCGCACACACAGTAACAGCTATATGCACTAACACTGTTCTCTTACTGTTCCTATCCTTCTATTTGTACCTTCATCTCTAGCTTCCTTTCTGGTCGTTCTGTATCTGCTGTTGTAGACGGCCATCGTTCTTCTAGATCTGTCAGCGTGGTGTTCCTCAGTGCTTTGTCCTATCACTAACTCTCTTCCTTTTATTCATCAATGATCTAAGTTGTACATCCTATCCAGTCGTACGCTAACGATTCCACCCTTCACCTTTCCATTCAGTTTCCACATTGTCCATCTCAGCAGTTACTTCAACAAACAAGGGATGAGGCTATGGCACACCTAATGTCTGACTTGGCTCATATCTCTGACTGGGGTAAAAATAATCTTGTTGTTTTTAATGCGTCAAAGACTCAGTTTTTACACACATCAACCCGTCAAAATCTTCCACAGGAATGGAAGATCATATTGCATCTCTTGTGAAATCTGCTTCCAGGAGATTAGGTGTGCTGCGCCAACTCCATGCCTTCTTTACCACTGCGCAGTTGTTGACTTTATACACATGTTTTATTCGCCCCTGTTTGGCGTACAACTCTTATGTGTGGGAAGGCTCCCCACATACAGCTTTTCTCAATAGGGTGGAGTCAAAGGCTATTCGTCTCATCAGCTCTCCTCCTCTTACTGGCTCCCTTCAACCTCTGTCCCTTCGCCGCACTGTTGCCTCTTTATCTCTTTTCTATCGCTGCGTTAATGGTCACTGCTTCTTTGAACTGTCCGCACCTGTCTAACAACAAACTCTCATCCCTTATCTGTCCAACTCTCTGCTGCAAGAGTTAACCGTTACTCCCAGTCCTTCATTTATGCAACAGGTCAGCTCTGGAACTGTCCTCTGTCTGTATTTCCTACTTCCTATGATCTCCAGTCTTTCAGCCGCAGTGTGTCCAGGCATCTCAAAATGAATTGATCTTGAATTTGGCGCTCATTTGTATTGTTTTTGTTTTTGTTTCTTTCTTGGAAGGAACTGTTTTGCGGGCTCAGCCTTTGGTTCCTTCTTCCTTGCTTTAAAAAAAAAAAAAGGAAAAAGAAATGCTATGATTATTCCTTAAGGTGAATTGAATGTTTTGGGTGCAACAAGAAGAATATATAAATGATATCATTGTCTGATTGGGTTAAGAATAGAACCTTTAATCTCAAGCCTTTTGTATGGTATAATTTTTGGTAAAGATGAAAGATGTACATAATATACTGTAATATCATATCATATATGACTATTCTGTATTGCAGCATATACCTGATATATATTTTCCAGGATAAGGACAAATTAGGAGCAGTACTAGTCATAACACGGCCATTTTGTAGATGCAGAAATAAGTTGATGTTTGTTTTTTGGATTAATGGGCTGTTCTTTTGTTTTGTATTTCTGGTTTTGTCCATTATTTCATAGCAGTATTTAATAGCTTGTGCCATATTTATGGATCCTTGTGTAATCTGTAATGTTATTGGGCTATTTATGCTTCAGTCTTTATGGGTAATTTGTGCATTTTGTTTTGATTATACTTTTGTTTCCCCTCTCCCCCAGTCAATACACCTGTCTAATATATTTTTTATTTGGTGTTCGTGTGTGAGTGTAGGCAGCGATGGGCCGGAAAATGCAGGTAAACAACACAAGACGTGCATAAAAGTGGCTTGGGTAGACATATAGATGATACTAATTTATAATCTGTTTCAATAAGACCTTACAGGAAGCCATATCCACATTTTCCCCATTAGCCTTGATTGGTTGAAAGAAACTGAAGGTGGCAACCAATGAATTGCAGTACCAAGGTACAACTTATCTATGAACATTAATCCTTGCTACTTAAAACAGTTACCTTTAAGTTATAAAGAAGTGTTTCTTTTTGCACAATCGTATCCAATTTCTCAGCTAGGGTTATTTCTTCTTGTGTCTATTTTGATCATAAAGGGCTTATGTTCAACTTTATTTCAGTATAGCAAGAAAAGTATGGAATTCACTTCAAAATTGCGTAACAAAAAAATGTTTTATGTAAGAAAAGTTGTAATAATTTCCTTAATGCTTAGCCGTCTGATGGGATCTGTTTTTTAAATGCCTGGAGGTCTAGTGGGAGAACGCTTCATGCCAGGGATGAAAGCTGTGCTTAAGTATAACCCTTTATACTTGCAATTGAGCTGGATTTGAGGCTTAGGGTCCCTCTGTGTCTTGAAAAGGATAATAAGGGATTGGCTGTTATTAGATTACTTTGTATCTCATGATTTAGTGATGAATGTAAGATTATGTAAGATAAATATTTCAACCATTGTAAGAACATTTGTATAGCTAACTGTACAAAACTGTATTTTAAAATATTCGGGTAAGAGCTGTTACCAGGTACTCCTAGTTCTTTTTAGTAGCATGGATAACTGACAGGTGATAATTGCACCTTGGTAATTGGCTGCCGCTTTTGGTTGGCTCTGCTGATCAGACTCAAGGTGGAAGATTTGGGTGTGAGACTCCTTAATTACTTATTGGAAAAAGACTATAGACTTTGACTTGTAGCAAATTGCATGCTTGATGTTAGCAATATGGTAACCGAGTACATTTCAAAACACCAGAGGTAATTATTTGAATTTTTGTGTATATGATTTTTCTCTAGAAACTTGACTGTAGGGCATATTCTACTGGGGCCTATGATGCTGCCTAGTGTCTCATTCCATTTTATTTCTTTGTATGACACATTGTGTTATTTATCTAAGTCAGAATATAAAAATATGAATAGAATATTAGGTATAACATGCAAACCAAGCTGCTAAGGAAGAGTTGCCTGGGAGCCCCATAAGCCCACAAGAATAATGCCCATAAATGATTATACAATAGTGTAATCTTTAGGCTGCTTTTTTACTTTTTTATATTATTCTGAACTACATTACTTACTTCGAGAAATGCAGTTCAACCACACTGCGTCAGTTATTGGCTAATCTGACTTTGCTTTTATTGGACATTTTGAACTTTCCTGGATTTTTTCTCCTGTATCACACTTACTCCAACAGCACACAGTCCAGAGTAACTAGAATGTAGTGTGAATGTTGTTGGTTTATATTTTCTATAGCCTCATAGTTATCACACACACTTCTTTAGACATTATTTACAGTGATCCTTGGGTTATCATTATCTATCTATCTATATACTTAGGCTGCTTCCCCCAAGAAAAGGGAGGTAGCCGAGACAGGTCAACACACTACCAATTTACTCATCCACTCATACACATTCATTCGCATCTTAGCCCCAAAGGGGAGAAGGGACAGATCCTCACCGCACCACACCGCACGAGGGTCAACTACACAGTGCAGTCAGTGACATCCGCAGCAGGGCCCGACAGCAAAGCTGGTTTACCCCTGCCACATCATAATGGATCCAGCCCCCTACCTGCACCTGACCTGATCAGCTGATCAGACAAAAAGCAGGAGAATATCCCCTCAGGGCTGCGTCATCATTTATTCATTCACAATTTTTCTCCATTCATTTCTGTTGCGCACAGCCACTCTTCCTTGCTCAACAGACAACCCTCTCGCATCCAACGCTCTCCTCACACTGTCCATCCATCCTATTCGTGGTCTTCCTCTCAGCCTTACACCTCTCACATCAGATCTAGTTATCTTTTTCACCAATCAGTCATTATCCATTCTCTCCATATGCCCAAACCATCGCAACACCCTCTGTTCAACTCGATCAGCCATCTCCCGAACAATTCCAGTTCTCCTTCGCACTTCATCATTCCTCACTCGATCCATATGCGTCACTCCACACATACTCCTCAGACACCTCATCTCCATTACATTCAAACTTTTGAGGTGTCTGAGGAGTATGTGTGGAGTGACGCGTATGGGTTATCATGCACTTGGTAATTGTATTTTTCATTATCACTGCATTTTTTTTTTTGGGGGGGGATAAAAACATCATTATCATGCATCTGAGCTGGTTTCTGTCTGCAGTGATAGTGCAGTATCTGTGGTTTCTGATGGCTTTGGGGGATTCAAAGATGAGGTCCTAACCACCCTCCTATCCTCAGAATCCCCTTACTTCAAGCCCATCTAATGTCTCTCTGTGGTTGTGTTTCTTCCTTATTGTGCCCTTTTCATCACTTTCTATTAACCTAACCATGCCTGTGTGTGTTTCTGATACTTATCATTGCAGTAAGTTTGTATTTGGTGGGTATAAATTGTAGTAAAAGGGAAAATCTGGGTTTATGAGTGGGGTGCCCGGTACCAAGTAGGATAACCCCAATAGGGTCTGTGTGCTTTCGTTATTGCTAAGTTTAATTATCATGCACTAAGTTTGGTACCAATAGTGCGCTATAACCAAGGGATCTTTTTACTCTAATATTGTGTTGAGCATTGTTTTAGAATGTCTGTTATTGTCCTGGAGCCCCATGTTTGCACAGCACTTTCCCTCCATTCCCTGTATATTGGACTGTAGTCTGATATGCTGATATCATAGTGGGCCCTTCTCCCATTACTTTCCTATATACTGTAGTAGTAAAGTTGTTCTGTACTCCTGACAAATCTTAAGTCCTTGAATCGTTTCGTTTCGTTTCGTTTTTGAAGGCTCCAACATGCTTGCATGCGTCGGCCTTGGTCACCTAATGGCAGCTCTCCACGCTGCTCGATCCCTGGCAGCCTCCCTGTTCAGTCCCTTAACCCTTAAGTCACACTTAATGACCTCTTCCCATGTCTTTCTTGGTCTACCTCTCCCAACCCCTCCCCCAATATTAACACCTCTCACCCTCTGTACCCAATTATCATCCCCCATCCTCTCCACATGTCCAAACCACCTCAGCCTACATCTCCTCATCACAACACCAATACACTCCAGTCCCATCCTACCTCTCAACTCTTCCATCGTAAACCTAGCCCCCCCAGGCCTTGCACGCAGGGACGCACTGCACATCCACCTAATCGTTGTCATTTCTGTACGTTTAAACCTGCGAATATCCTCTTCCTTTACTGCCCAGGTCTCACTACCAAACAGCATCACACTCCTAACACATGCTGCATACAAAGACCCCTTAGCAGGTAAGGAGAGTCCTCTCAATGTCAGGAGAGGTAACAGCTCCCTGAACTTCTTCCAACCACTTCTCACCCTAGCAACCGAGCTAACTCCAGCCCCACCTCTGGCACATATGTCTCCCAAATAATGAAACTCCTCCACACACTCAAGAGACTCACCTGCAAGTTCAACCCTCTCACGCCTAACAATCTCCACCTGCTCTCCCCGACACGCTGCACACATGAAATCAGCATCATCTCGCAATCTACCTCTAATACCACTACATCACTTGTGCACCCACTTATCACAAACACTACACAAGATGGAATTACTTCCCACACCCTTGTGGCAAACTGCACATGGCCACTCTCCCTCTCCTCTGATTGTACCGCCACCAACCCTAGATATCATCACTTTTGTTTTATTTGCATTTACCCTTAAGCCCTTGTACCCCATACCATCTCTCCACTTCTTAAATCTTTCCTCTGCCTCCTTTTCATTCTCTGCAATCAACACCAAATCATCAGCATACAACATCTCCCATGGGAGTCCATCTCTGAAGTCACGTGTGAGGGCTTCAAGCACCATGATAAACAACAAGGGACTCAAAACTGACCCCTGATGCACACCAGCATTCACGGAAAACTCATCACTCAAAGCTCTCCATTCACTCTTACCTGGGTGCGAGCACCCTTGTCCCTAACCAGCCATTCTTCCAACCCTAGCTTTCTCATTGCCCACTTCACCACCTCTCTAGGGACTCTGTCAAAGGCCTTTTCCAAATCAACAAAAACAAAATACAATTCCATTTTCTTTCCAATATATTTTTCCTGAAGCTGTCGAACAATGAATATGGCATCAGTGGTCCCCCTCCCTGGCATAAACCCAAACTGCATCTCATCGATATTCACTCTTTCTCTCATCATGCCTTCTAGAACTCTCTCCATTACTTTCATTATCTGATCTAAGAGCTTTATACCTCTGTAATTTCCCCATTCCAGGGCATCACCCTTTCCTTTGTACACATTTACAATTACACTCTTCAGCCAATCATCTGGGACAACACACTCATATATAATCCTATTTATCAGGTCAGTGACTAACCTCACCCCAATATCTCCTGAGGCCTTCAACATTTCGGCAGTCAACCCAGACACACCTGCCGCCTTTCCCACCCGCATCCTGCCTATTGCCTGACTCACAGTAGCAGCGTCAATCAAAGGCCAAGGGCCAAACACTGGATCAGTGGGCTCCAAACCTTCTCTATCCCAATCAAACTCCTCATTCAACAATCGGCTATAATGCTCTCTCCATGCATCTTTAATATCCTCACTGTTCACCACTACCCTTCCATCATCATTCTTCACACACTGCTCACCTACAATGTCCCGATTATTATTTTTGCTTATTTCTGCTACTATCAGATAACTTTCACCAGCTTAAGAAGAGTTCCTTATTAGTGAAGGGGTTAGTGATGGCTGTATCTGATTGCCTCAATGTGAAAAATCTTTCTTAAGCTCAATGATTTTTTTTTTTTGTTGAATAACAAGAATAATATAGAAAAAGTCATCATCAGTGTAAAGTTTTTAGTATCGTATATATATTCTCATCCAAATTACAGGTATTCCTCTCAAATCTTAGTACAGTATTGGCTGTTTTAGCATATCACATTTCTTATTAAATGTTATGCTTAGATATATGTATGTATATTGAAAATCATTACCCCATTAATCCACTGGCATACTGTTTTCATTCTTGGCTACATCCAGGCAGTTTTAGTCCGTTTGAGAGAGCACCCATCTGGTGAAAGGGATAATGGAGGCTAAGACCAACTCTTTCTCTCTGAAAAGAGTCCATTAACCTGATATGAAAAATATAGAGGTAAAAAGAAAAAAGTGCAAAGAATATGTCATGAGATTGAAGGGGTTAACACTTCATCAGTAGGCATTTGAAATTTAAGTTTAATCTTTATATGCATCATGATTTGCCTTGAGTCTCAGGTGATCTTAACTGTTTCGATATTTTTTAATTTTTTCCGTTGCTGCTTCCAGATAATTTTAATCAGCATGTAAAAGGCCTCCTGTACTGAAAAGGTTAATATAAACTCATGAACCTTAATTTATGCCCACCTTCTGTCCCTATTTCTTGTTAACCACGTCGTATTCAGAATTCACACTGAACAAATACTTTTGTTGGTGGTTTGGAGCTTTTCCAGATTGCATGATAGCAGTGTTATCTCCAACTGTTCTTTATTCAGTCTAGCAAAGCTTTGAACTAGTGTCACTTTAATACTAAGCAGTAGAATTTCGTTTGGTATTAAAGGCAACAATTTCCTTCCAGCCAGTGATAAGGGTAGAGAGGGTTAGCAGAAGCTCTGGCTTACGATTGTATAGTACAGTATTGTAGTGTTGCCATAGACCTTCCCCTTTTATAGGTACAGTTCTCCTTCAGTGCAACTTTGCTTATGGCTTTAAATGTTTTAAATGTTGTTATTTGTTGCCCTTCAAAATGCAGCTGTAGAACTAACATGCCCAAGTAATTATTAGACCTGTGAGTCCTTCCGAGAAGGTATTGTACAGTATTAAGTAATGTAGTGGAATATTTAGCAGTAAGAACTTGCGATTAACTATTCATGTCATTTTTTGTGGGGGGAGGGGGGAGGGTTGATTTTATTCATCTGTAGAGAGCCTGTATATAGTCAAGGGGGTATTACAGATTGCATCTAACCTCTCTGGTTTGAATTCTCTCTCTCTCAAGCTAGATAAAACTATCTGGAGATATTAAGAATGCAGCAAAAAAGGCATCCTAGTAGTGAAATGATTAATATTGCATTGATTTTTAGTCATTGGGAAACTGCATGTGATATTGTAAAGTACAGTATGGTTCATTAAAGAGGAAGTAGGTTCAAGTGCATTGATATGTATTGATTTATCTGGCCATGGAATACCATTAAATCTTACTGCAGTATGGTATGTTCTATTTTACTCAAGAGTTCCATGTACAGGTTCAGTATTTACCTACTACAGTCCAGTGATACCTTTTGTGTTTTATCTTGTGAACCTGCACATGATTTTGATCAGTTTAAGAAAGATTTCATATTCAAAGGGTTAATAAAGGCCATATTTTAACTCTTGAGTTGGAGAAGCTCTTGTAAACTGAATAGCGTCAGAAGATAACAAGAATAAATGAGAAATGCCTCATTGGATTGAAAGGGTCTACCACTTCAGTATCTTGCAAGTAAGTGTAAAAGTGTACACAAAACTATTAGAAAAGTTGATGTAGGTTTGGAGGGGGAAGGAGTTTGGTTGAAGTATTTTAGAACTCACGCAGTACCTCTCCAGTGTCCTTTTGTTTTAGCAGTGGTAGGTATCAGCATTAATCATATATATCTGCTAGTTTTTGCAGTGAGTATCTGTTAGTTTAGATATCCATGTTAATCATACATACCCTCAAGTTTAAACTGTGATTAACTGTTAGCAAAGATATCAGCATTAATCATACATACTTTCAAGTTTTGCAGTGGTCATCTGTTAGTGTAAATAACATTATAAGTCATACATACTCTAGATTTTGCACTGATCATCTGTTAGTGTAGATTTCAGTGTTGATATATGCCAACTAGTTTTTGCAGTGATTCTGTTAGTGTAGGTGTCAGCACAAATCATTCATACTCCCAAGATTTTGCAGTGATCTTCTGTTAGTGTAGATATCAGCATCAATCACATATACTCCCAAGATTTTGCAGTGATCATTTGTGAGTGTAGATAATAGCATCAATCATACATACTCCCTAGATTTTGCAGTGATCATCTGTTAGTATAGATATCAGCATTAATCATACATACTCCCAAGATTTGTCTGTGATTATTTGTTAATGTTAGTCTCAGCCTTAGTTTTTGCAATTATCATCTGTCAATGTAGGTGTCATATTAATCATATATATTGACTAGCTTTTGCAGTGATCATCTGTTAATGTGCTGCATTAACAGTCTCATCATAGCACCACTGGATGTAATACAGAACTAAGGAAACATCTTTGCATGGGCATGTGACTGATTTATGTAGTGCATGATTGTTTTATTACTTGACTTATGGAGTTGTATCTGCCCTCTATATGACATTTGGACAGACTGAGGATCAGTAGTAGATGCAGATTTAGTATACCATCCAGTATTGCCCAGCAAATTTCATTGAGCAGGAGTTTTGTTGTAAGAGTGATATTCTGTTAAATATATTGTTGATCAAGTTCAGTAATGATATCTAGCAAAAGCTATTTGATGGTAATTTTTATCTAAGAATAGAAAATTGATTTATTTGATTCAGCAAACCTTATTTACATCATCATGTTTAAAGATATGTAATTTGACAGGCAGATTCATTTAATAATTCTTTAACATATCTTTATGGATATCTTAACAGGATAATAACTGTACTAAAGGTGTTGATTGTCCTTCACATTGCCTGTAACTTGATTCAGCTGTTGGCAGTGCTTTATATGGCTTTGCTTCTCTGTAATATTGCTGGTCATGATATCCTTTTGCAGTTAAGGAATCTAGGAACAAAATGACTAGATGTAAATATTCAGCACAGTGGCATTTTTCATATATTTTTATGCTACTGCCAGGCAAGGTTATTCAACCTGTATGACACCTCTTACGTGGGAGGGGTTAGTAACAAGTTTCCAATAAAGTCCTTCAGTATGGTGACCTCTATTATTTTCTTTAAGCTGCTGCCTGATGATAGTACTCACCCTAGGGGAGGCTTTTGATGATTAAGAACTCAGTGCAAGAGCTTTCCCCTAGTGTAAATAAAGTGATCTTGTGACAGCATGAGTATTGTACAGTATTAAAAAAAAAAAAAAAGTTGTAGTACTAAAGGGTTTGATAAAAATTGTTTAAAATCTTTTGACTTGAAGATCCCTCTTTTGGGATGAATAACCTGGCTGTTGCAGGATAAAATATGTGAGTCTTTAGTGTATGCAGCAGGTATTAAATACAGTAATAAAAAAAAAGTAGTGGAAGAATGAGGATCAATTATATTGTTAGATTAGATAATACACATTTAGTTATGTAGTAGCCACCCTGAATATACCCTGGAATTAGTTTTGTGGAAATAAATAGATAGATGGATAGGTGGATACAGGAGATTGAACTCTACGTTACATTAGGTATTAGTGGTATTAGTTGTATGGCAAAAAATGGATGATTACTGTTGGTAGACATGACACAAATGGATAGATGGAAAACTAAGGTTAGATTGAGGTAGAATGAAGCTACGGTACTTAAGTTTTTTTCATAATTTACAGCTTTTCATGAGAAACATGACTAAACAATGTGCACATTTTTATGTGATCTCTCTGCAGTTCCGTTATTGGAAATTACGGAGGTGCGTGAGGGCTGGCGCACAGATACGTTCAACAAAGTCAGCAGCCACTCTGAGAAGCTGAAGGAGAAGGCAGCAGGTGAGAATTAGGAAGAGGAAGAGAAAGGAGGAAAAAAGAAGTGGGAGGACGTTAGGGAGGGAAGATGAGAATTGGGAGTTAAGAATGATACAGTGAAGTTGAACAACATATAAAATTCATCTAAAAATACATGCAAACTTAGTACAGATGGTGTATTTGTTAAGTGACTTAGTGCACAGTAAAATGTTGCATTGTTGAGCCTGTTTAATGCTTTACACACTTTGATACTTTATTTAGGCTAACACTAGATTATTTTATTAATTTTAAAAATATCATGTAAGTTGAAATTTGTATTATTGTTATTATTTGTTGTTGTTGTTTCAGTAGTTTTTGTTGTTGTTGCAGCCCCAAACTTATCTGGATGTGAACCATCTTCATGAACCCTTTTGTTACCATGGATACACATATGTGCATGTCAGGATAACACCAGATGTGAATGTGGATAGAAGAAGGAGAGACTGTCTTTGGAGGACATGAGTTGAGGTGCTGAGAGACTAACTAATTAAATAAAAAGAGATACTGCAATAAGTAAACCACTGGTGACACGCCTCTGTGCTGTGAAGGGGTGAATGATCAGGTGTGCTGTGAGTGAAAGCATCAGTATCATCATATCATCTTAATTATTAGTTTATCAGCAGTATTGTAATCATGAGATCATCAGCATAAACAGATCATCTTCAGTATCATGAACATCCTGTGTCTCACTGAAATACCCCCATTTTCTTGCTTGTTGTTGTCGTGGGGGGCTTCGGAGACATCGACTGGGACGATGTGTAGAGGACTCAGGGTACCTTAATGAACATCACGGTGTGTGGAAATTTGGTTGCCTGGTGGATGCTGCACTTACGTCTGTGCAATACTTTGCTCTGCTGTCTCTCCTATCCTTGGATCCCTGGCTGCCTCAACTGATTTGCAAGGCTCTTTTCTTCTACTGTTGTGTCTTCCTACTTTTTCACCTATCCTCTCTATTCTATGTGGCTTTAATTAGAGTGGAATTTTCCACATTCAGCAAGGTACTCATTAATGACCCATAGTAAGTTGCATCAGGAAGGATTAGGGTGTTTCTGTGGGCTGTTGGTCTGGCCAATTGTAGGGATCATGGTGGTTCAGCACTACCCCAGTGTGTGGACCTCTGTGGAGGTGGACTTCTGCAGGGGTGGAACTGCTTCAGTGCTGCAGCTATAGCTGGTGGCCCATCATTGTGCTGGTAGGCTTTGCTCTTCAACACGGTGTTGCTATCCCTTTTTGGGTAGTTAAGGAATGCATGCTTGGAGCCTGATTCCTATATGGATCATTGGCCAGACCTCAGGAGTTTGGGTTCCATCCAAACAATCTTTTCAAGAGTCATGGTGAGCCTTTCACTTCCCAAAGGAAATTATGGAAATTGTTTCTGGTTCCTCTTCCCGTGGTTCTTCCAATTTTCTTACCCTGATGGTGACCCCGTCATCTCTTCCTGTACTTCTCTAGCCCTTTCCACTGTTTCTGTGCTTGTTTCATCCATCTTAACTACACCATATCCTGCCTCACAGTCCCTTCCATGTCCAGCTCTGTCTGCCTGTTCATCTTCTGTAATAACTTTTGAACCTTATCTGCCTCTGCCTCCATCTCCATCTACCTGTCCTGTTTCTTTGGCTTCCTTGTTCCGTCCTCATACTGCTTCCCAACTTACTGACCCTGTCTTGACCATCTCTCTTTTTGGACCCCAGACCTGGTCTCAATATTTTAACATCAGTTCCCAGACAGATAACCTCTTGCTTCACCTTTCAATGTTATGACACGTATGCTTCGATATTACATTCTCTGTACGACCCAGTGGCTCTCGTCTCCTCAAAATACAAATGCAGCTCAAGCAGAAAAAGCCATATCATTAGTAACCCATCAGGCAATCCAGTCTTTGTCTCTCCAGATGTACAGTTGAATTCAGCAACAGGCACTGTCCCACATCCCTCTATCTTGTCTTTTGGAAATAGAAACTTCGCTGACTATTCAGATATCAAACTCATTCTCTCTTAATAAAATAACCTGATCCAGTGCTATACAATCCCTCCCCGAGGACGTCGTCAACAACCAGCCAACATCACCAATATAGTATTTCAGTCCCAAGATCTTCCCTCTTCTGTTATCAATGGAGGCGCAGTCCTGTCTGTTGAAGAATACGTTCCTCCCCCTCATCAATGCACCTCCTGCTGGCGTTTTGGCCAGCCAGCAAAGTACTGCTGGTTGCAGGCTGTTTGCCCTAACTGTGTGCAAGCTGGACACCCAGCTTCCACTTGTGTAGTGACTTTCCAATCCTGCCTAAACTGTGGGAGACATTATAGAGCCTCCTACAGAAAATGCCCTACTTATATTTTTGAAATTGAAGTGTCCCATATTTGGTGGAAAACAGGGCTTACCCTCCAAGAAGCCCATATGCAAGCGTGTCACATGGGGCACTCACATGGCATTTCATATGGTACAGATACAGATAGTTTATTGACCACGGCTTGCAGCAATTATGATCACAGAATACAGTATTGATAAGCAGTAAAATACATACTACATATATTATTTAAATAATTGCAGTCCACAGTACAGTAATAATCCATCCATGCATCATCTAATCCTACGTTGCCCCATGAGGAGCGTAAGAGCCTGGGGCTAGGCAAGTTGGTCCTGACATTTAAGATGGGAATAACCAGCCTCACTTATCCCTGAGTGGCATTATGTGAGCAGTAACCCCAACCACTCCTTGGATATAAACTTTCACTGGCTCAATCCGATTTGAGTGCCATAATTACCCACTAGACCACCAGGCGCCATAATTTGATTATATGGCTACCACCCTGCATAGTAAATGGTTTCCTGGTGTACAGGAAACCATTCGGCTTGTCACTCAGTGTAGAGTCACCCACAGGCAGAAGGAAGAGGAAAGAATTAAGAATTAAGGAAAGACAAAAGAGGGAGTGTAAAGTCACCCATAGGCAGAAAGACAAGGAAAGAATGAAGTAAAGAAAGACAGAAGAGGAAGGAAGGAATGGAGGGAGGAAACGAAGAGGCAGACACCGAGAGCGCACTACATCGAGTGAGTGGATGGTGAGCGCCCCCACCTACCACAGTACAGTAATAATAATAATCTATCTATCTATCTATCTATTGCCAGACGCCTCAATCCCGAACGGGGTGGCCACAAACAAATCGCCTCCATGTCACTCTGTCCCCTGCCATTTCACTACCACGCTCCCAACTCACACCCCCCTCTCTCATATACCTCTCCACTCCATCCCTCCATCTCATCCTCGGCCTCCCCCTCCCTCTCGCCCCCTCCACCTCACTCACATACACTCTCCTCGTCAATCTTTCACTCTCCATCCTCTCCACATGCCCAAACCACCTTAACGTGTTTCTCCTAACGCTTCCCATCACGTCCTCAACCACACCACAACGCTCCTTCACTTCGTCATTTGTTAGTCTGTCTCTCCATGTGACTCCACATGCTCCTCTCAAATAACTTATTTCCACTGCTCTCACTCTTGACTTCTGTCCTTCCAACAAGGTCCAAGCTTCACTTCCATATGTCAGAGTTGGTATCACAATACTGTCATGTAACAACTTTTTCACTTCCATGCTCACCTCCCTGTTTCTTATCACTGCTTTCAACGAACCAGCAACCTTCCTTCCCTGCTGTATCCTTTCGAGCACTTCACCCTCCAGACTACCATCCTTACTCATCACACTGCCCAAGTACTTAAATTCACTCACATTCTCCATATCCTTCCCATCTAATCTCACTGTACACTCACTGGCTTCACTTCTCTTGAAGACCATCACTTTACTCTTCCCCACATTCACCTTTAGATTCTGTTTCTTACACACTCTCCCAAACTCATCTACCAAGCCTTGCAGCTCCCCTTCATCCTCACTCAACAACACAGTATCATCTGCAAACAACAGTACAGGGAGTTTCCACACACTGCCCTCTCTCACTAGGGCCACTCCAACATTCACTGCCCGACCTTGTATCTCTTTTATAACCCCATCCATATACAGATTGAACAACCATGGAGACATGACACATCCTTGTTTCAATCCAACCTTCAAATGGAAAGATTCACTCAGTTTGCCATCCACACGCACTGCAGCCTTAGCACCCTCATACATACTCTTCACTGCCTTCAACAACTTCCCATCCACTCCATATATTCTTAATACCTTCCACAAACCTTGTCTATCCACCCTGTCATATGCTTTCTCCAGATCCATGAAGGCTGCATACATCTTCTTGCCCTTCTCTAGAAACTTTTCCACTAAGGATCTAAGAATGAATATCTGGTCTACACAACCTCTTCCCTGCCTAAAACCTCCTTGTTCTTCTCCAACTAATTCCTCAGTAATTTCCCTAACTCTGTCAATAAGTATCCTACCATATATTTTTCCAATTACACTGAGAAGGCAAATGCCCCTATGATAATAATAATAATTATCTTAAATCACCTTTAAGTGAACAACTTATCTCAAATTCATAACCCGTAATCTACAATTTTCAACAAAATATTTATCTAAAACTGCAGTATATCTCTGTATGAACTTTATACAAATCATTAATCAATGTCATAATCTTATATACACATGTAATACATCATGGAGTATTTTACGTATAATTTCATATGTAAAGTCAGAAGGGATATTGTCAAGAGTGTTGTAATAGTATCTGTCCTTAGGGTTTTGGGTGGGGACACACTCCTCCTCTAAGTGCCTCTCAGTCTGTAGTGTTCCACAGCTGCACAGTTGTTCCTCAACCGTTAGACAGCCACACCCTCATCTGTTCCAGGGCCCCGTCTCAACCACTAGGCTGTGACCCAATACTCGTAACCTCATGAACTCTAGCCTGTGGAACTCATTAATTACATGTTTTTCGTGAGTAAGTCTCATGTGTCGCTAAGGTAAGGTTAATATCTTTGTACGCATTACACCTTGAAGCAGTTGACTCGTCTATAAAATTTCAAATTTTTCTATCAGTGCAGAAATATGTGGCACTTAGTGTTGGTGACCACCTTTATTGCGAGTGACAGTGTATATCATCCATGTTAGATCTTTCTTCTTGCATTTTATGAAAGAATTTATGTTGCCTGTATTTCACAAGGTCAGGTAGCAACGGGTACCCTGTTTCAGCATAGCATACAAGTTTAGAAATTGTCTTCCTCACCCCTAAAAGTTGCTTCAAAGCACAGCTATAAAGCTTGACGACAGGCTTATCATCATCCACCTACAACTCACAACCGTACATGAGGGACGATGTGAGCGCTGCATCAAACACCCGTCGCTTCTCAGTGAATGGCACATTGTTGTTCTTTTTGAGAATGATACAGACTTAAATACACGACACAGTTTGTTCTTGGCATGTACTTTAACTGTGGTAGACACAGAACCGTTGGACGTGCCGTGCTCTACAACCAACTTGTCCACGTGAAACATTTCTGATCCCTACCGTCGCCATTAATCGCAAAAAGTTTAATTTTCTCATTGTTTATTCTCATTCCATATCAAAAGTCTTTCAATATTCCCAATTTTGTATAAAGTACATGTTTTACTTACTTGTTGATAATAAGACTGTATCGTCCATTAACCTCTAGGCACCTTGTGATGGTTATATCCACTGCATAGTTTGTGGATCGGGAACGCTAGATGACGGCTATAGCTGCACTTGATTTCGCACTATTGTTTGAAGAGACCACCAATTTATCTCGTCTCCAAAGGGTGTTGGCATACTTCTGCCTCTGCACTGGTGTGTGACTCAGTCTCTCCTATGCCCGGGTCAGATGTAGTACAATGTCTTCAGGATCTTCCTCGTCCATTTCCGTCTCCGCTGCCCGCAGCCCCCTTTCATCTTCCACTCCATCCAAACTCCTGCTGAAAGATGCAAGGAAAGGGCTTAGTGACAGTGCTGTAGGATGTGTATTGGAGGATGCTGTGTCAGCTATAGCTGAAAGTGGTGAAACTTCATCTGAAATGGCAGAAGTTATAACGTTGAGAGCGAGGTGTCACGTGCACCCACCCCTTCTCCCTCAGACACGTTGGATAAGGACCTACAGTTGCTTCAGGAGGCTGGAGAGACATATGACAGTGACGCGTTTGTTACTGGTAAAGAGAAGGACATGCCAGGGAGTGTGGAGAGTGAAGATGGTGATGACAGTGATGGTCACAGTCATAGAGGTATACCTCGATATATGATACTCCTAGATGCAATACCCCGGCTTAGCGATGGGGGTAGAAATACAGTAAGACCTCCCTATAACGGACTAATTGGGGCCCAAGCCAGTCCGAAAAATGTGAAATTCCGATAAAAGTGACATCCAGACTTACCCCTGCTAATCCAGACTTTTTCCGATATATCAGACATTAGTCCAGATTGCATCAGTGGTTTTCACCACCATTGCAGTATTGTACTGTGTTATACCTTCAATACATTAATCAAATGGCATAATAATACTGTACTGTGCACTGAAAAGCATGTCTTTTACTTGTCTTATTGTGATGAACATAGCTGAAGTGGTCAGGCAGTCCGGACTGCTTTCTGGCTTTATCGGACTTTTTCCGATATATAGGAGTTTAGTCTGGTAGCTCCTCGAGTCCGATAAAAGCGAATTCCGGTCTATTGAAGGCCGTTATATCGAGGTTTTACTGTACTATCATTTTCCTCCTAACAATGGCCAAACCCCAATTTAATGATTAGTTTTTTTTTTTTTTTTTACTGATTTTGATGATATTTTAGACTAAAATTGTGTGTTTAGGTCGAGTTATAAACTGATATTAGACTTAGACTAATGTACTTTAGCTGTAGATGGAGTGAACATTGTCATTTTGGGGTACAGTTTACTAAGCTTGATTTTTTCTAGACATATTTGATGATTTTCAGATTTTATTATTGGTTGTAGTGAGTTATTTATAGGTGTTAGGCTTAGGTTAGCTTCTTTTACAGCTGTTAGGCCATTTAGATTGGCTTTAAATTTGTTTTTGGACTCATTTAGGTGGGTTTAGGACTTGGCTGGGGGGGAAACCCTTGGCCAAAAAATGCATCTTTATACTTTACATGTTAAAAGTACCCCGATATACAATACCTTGCCTAACAATAGGTTTTTACTCTACCAATTTCATTGTTAAACGGGGGTATACCTGTACTACATAAACGTCGTCGCCGCATCTCTATACCACACTCCAAGCACAAAGCTCGCCCTGCCTCCCTGTCACGATCATCTTCACCACAACCTAGCACCTCAAGGGCCATTTCCCCACAACCTGGCCTTATATACTTCTATGTGAGGTAACGAGGTTGTCGGCATCAGCTAGGAAACATGGCAAGGCAGCATCGTCGCAGGGAGTCCCTGCTAGAGGTGAGTCATCATTCACGTCCTCCCTCACCTCTACCTCCACCTCTCCTTCCCCTCCCCCTACTGCCAGTGGCCTTGAGTGTGCATGTGGTCATGGGCATCCTCTTGATGCCAAGAGGTGGTTTATTCCTGCCAGATCACGCCCTAGCACCCCCAGCGTCGGCAGGCTTGACACTTTCATGTGGGAGGAGGGTTAAGGCTTCCAGCCTACCCTGTGTGCCTTTGATGTGACAGGGGCAAGTGTTCAGAGGCAGCACCTTGGGGCTGGAGAACCACCCATCCTGTCCTTTTTTCAAGCAGTATTTACCATTACTGTAATGCAGTACCTGGTGGAGGAGATAAACTTTCACCAGGCTTTATCTGTTTGCTGGCTTGATGTGACCCTGTCCCAGAGTAGAAAGATGAAAGAATGGAAGGTAATGGAGGTGGGGGAAATGTATGTGTGGCTTGCACAGACGATGATAATGGCACACGTGAAGAAGCATGTTATTCATGATTATTTGTCTGGATGAAATCTTATACACTGTCACGGGGTTTTACGAATATATTTATATATATATACACGAATGTGAGCCAGATGTCACGAGGGAAATGAGAATATGTCTATGGACAAATGCAAACGATTGCCTAGTCGATTAACACAAAAGTATCAACTCGTGAAATTAAGTAGCGATTTCAGTTTTATGCTGGCTTACTTCGCCAATTCTCTAAGGACGAGAATTTTATAAACTTTCGCTCAAGAAGGCTTTATTATTGTACTGTTGGCCTCTGGGAAAGTTGGCTCACCCCTTGACAGTCAAAATAATAATAATAATAAGCAGGATCTTACTGGTGCAACTCCTAGCGGGCACAATGGATTGAAGAATTAATACCAAGGAACTGGCCTAAATACCATTCGTGATTAATATAAGGAGTTGTGCTATGTATGCAAAATGTGGGGAAATTAAACAAGACTGTTACATTTAACAGAGCTAAAAAAAAAAAAAAAACGAACTGTAAATTTATTAATTACAAGAAAATAAATTTACATTACATGAATCTCTAGTCAAGGGAATACTCTCACTCACGCACTCAAACTCAATAGCTAAATAACCTTAGCCTAAAAAAATGAAAAGAAATACTGGTCAGTGGAGATGAAATCGTCGCTGCAAATAGACTGGGCGTCTGTCACTAATCGAAACGCTGCTACCCCTTGACATCTTCTACAGTCGATCACCAGGTGGGTGGGAGATTCAGGTAAATGCTGATACTGCAGGATACTTGAAGCCGCTACGAAGAGGGACTCTATCCGCGTTAGGTACAGCACTGCACTCTGTGACTGCCGAAAACCGACTGGCCGTGCTCGCTGCTGTCCAACACAGGGCATGAGAAAAGGGCGGGGCTTAAGTCAGCGGTTGAGAGGCAAACGCATAGGAATGATAATTCACAAAATATCGCTCAGTGGAATGCAATGTCTGTACATAGAGACAGTCAGTTACGAGACAGTGACGAAAGTTTTGAAAACTCGATACAAATATAAGTGCAAAAGCGAACGGTTAACAGACTGAGTGAAATCCTATGGATTTCAAAACTGTTCAAGCGTTCCCTCTGTAATGCTAAATAATGTCACGAATTACCATACTAATATCACGATCTAGGAAATTCGTGACACACACACCTGTCTTTGGTTCCTACAATTCAACAGAAATTATGGCCCAGCCCCAAATGACAGGTTATGGAAGATCAGGACACTTCTTACCATGCTGAAGGAGTCATTTCTCAGGCTTTTCCAGCCATTTCAGAAAGTGGTTATTGACGAGTCGCTTGCTTTATTCCGGGTTCATTCAGCATTTATTCAGTATGTGCCATCTAAATGACATCGCTTTGGCCTAAAGTTCATTGTACTTTGTAATTGCAAGACTGGATATGTGCTAGACGTGAAAGTGTACTCGGCTACAGATGTGGATATACCATGCGATGATTCTCGTGGGTTTTCTGCTGCTGTGGTAGTAGTGCTTATGGGCAGGTACTTCCACAAAAACTACATCAATTACACCAACATTTACTACACTTCACTGGCACTGATGCAGTATTTGCCACAACATGGGACCGATTCCAGTGGTACTGTTCATGCCCGAAGACAGAATTTTCCATCATTCCCAGAAAAGACTGAGAAAGGTGCCCTGTTAACTCGGAAATGTGGTAGCATGTTGGCCATTCACTGGCACAACAAGCAAAAGGTGAATATGCTTACGATAGTTCACCGTGGGGTTATGCAGGACACTGGCAAAACAGAGTACAGGACCTGGCAACAATTGTTGAATCCAGATACTGTCAGTGATTACAATATCAACATGTGGCTCATGGATAAATCTGACATGCAGATTGGTGAGATTGATTGTTCAGAAGTCTAGCAGATGGTATAAGATGATGTCCCTGTACCTTTTGGATATCAGCATGCTCAACAAGTATGTATGTGCTTTTACAAGGAGGTTATGGGTAAAAACTCTTTCCTTATGCGAGTATGAGAAAGAACTGGCATGGCATCTCCTTGAAAACTATGGAACTGTTGAGGTTTGCAAGTGGAAGGAGGCAAATGAAACAGGTGCCAGCACACGGTACCTTGGGAGACATTATCTTGTCAATCTGGGGCGAACAGCTGCAGGACGAGTGACGTGCAGGCATTGTCAAGTATGTTCAGCGACAAAACATCGGCCCATTGCACGCAAGGAAATGGCCTATCAGTGTCATGAGTGCAAGATTGCACATTGCCGAGAGTGTTTCTTTGTGTACCACCTTGAATATGATTTCTAAGCACAGGTGTGTGAGAACGTGTTTGTAAAGTAGTGGACAAAGACAAGAAAGTGCTGTGTGTTTGTGTTTTTTTTAATGTCTTGTCATAATCACTTAAGTCAAAGTGGATGTGAAGTGGTTGTAAATATGTCTATTTACCCTACCACTTACGAAAGAAAACCGTATGCGCACCTGAAGAAAATTGTTTTTTGTGGTAGTATTGTACTTAGGTTTATTTCTTGCCTTTGTTTTTTTGTTCAAATTAAGTTATATGATCCATACATGTGATACAGAGTGCCAGTAGAATAAGTAATATATCAATAGTACAGACATCTACCTTATGGTTTAGAATAAGTTATTCATTACACTAGTGCATGCCATCTGAGGAAAAAGTGAAATGGAAAGAAGGAAATTTCCCCTCTAAGTGTTTCCAAGATGCTTACTTGTAAGACAGCGAGGTAAAAATAGTTAAGTATTGTGTTCTCCTATTGCCACACACAAACTGGGCAAAGTGCAGCATTGTTATGGCCAACCATATATTCGAGCCGCATGTACTGGGTGATGACTCATAACCATAGCTGTCAGTAGGGAAAGTGGGGGAGATTGGTTACTACAAATGGAAAATTCCATGGCGAGAGGTTGGGCAGCATTACAAACACACCACTCTCCCCAGGAAGCCAGTGTCACAAATGCTATCCAGAGTGCAGCCACTGAGCCTGAAGTCTGGGCTGTGCACAACAGGTTGGACACATCCTGACTCATGTGCCAAAAGTAACCTACAGTATCTTCTTTATGTCTCTAGTCATCAGCAGGACCACTTATAGACCTGGAGATGCTTTCATTTGCAAGAAGAGTTGGTGAGTAATATGTTTTTTTATTTGTTTCTTTAACTGCAGTACTTTCAGAGATATAAAGGTTTGAAAATAAGCAGTTTAGGGAAAATTCCCCGTTCTGAGAGGAGGGTGGTGGTAAAATTCACCCAGTGTTTGGGGGTAAAAACTGTACTGTATGGGTAACTACTGAATAAATCTTTCAGGCTGTCGTCTTTCTTTAATCAGTTCATTAACAAAAATATTGAACAAAAAGCAAGAGATGGGATCCCCCTGCACAGCCGTCATGATAACGGATACATCACTACCACCGCCGCCAGCATCACCGTTCCGCACCCCAGCCACTTCATCACCGTGAACTAAATCATAAGTCTTTGAAAAATGTACCAAAACCGCTAACAACTTGATCTTCTTTTCTCAAGCCATATCAGTAATAAGTCTCAGTGTCACTATGTATTCCATACATCCATGTTTCCTTTGTGTCTGAGCTTGCTTCCTGTTCAGCTTAAAACCACTTACTCCGCTGTTCATACAGTACCATGTCATATAATTTAGCAATAGAATTTATCGCACTAATTCCACAATAATTATGAGGATTCGTCCTGTCTCCTTATTTGAATATTACAAAAACCTTTGCCCTAATCCACATGTGAGGAAACACACCAGATGTAAAAATATTATTGAATAGTATTGTGAGAATCACCATCCACTGCGGACCATCAGGCTTTCATGCTCTAGTGTATCTGATTTCATCTTCCTCACTTGACTTTAAACATCTGTTGGGGTAATGGGCTCATCCAGGACAGGGATGCTGACATTTGTAGTGGTATCCAGCTCGTCATGATCATGCGCACGTGTGGGATCAACACATCCTAAAAATGGACCCTAAATTCCTTGTCACTTGGACAAGTGCTGTCACTGTAATCTGACACTTTATAGCCCCCCTTCCAGTTTTTGGTTCTCCACACCCTTGAATCATCCCCATCCTCCATCAGTCTCTCCCACCTTCCTAATTCTGTATGGTTCTCAGGTACAGCAGTGGATCCCCGGTAAACGAAAACCCGATAAATGAAAATTCAATGTTACGAAAGCGATGAATATAGGACAAATTCCACTATACGAAAGGTATCTGTCTCGATAGTACAAAAAGCAACACGAAAGGAAATACGAAAAATTGAAAATGAGCATGCTGCACAGCACCGCACTCGCTTGCGGCGAGGCCGTCACAACAATAACAAGACAATTCGCCATCAGGACTTTTTGGCGCCAGGACGATTTCCCGTCATTTATTTACATATCAGTTAATTTAGCAAGTACAGTATATTAGTTTTAGAGTTATATGAGTTATAAAGCTGATGGTGGTTTATTCTTTTTATAATAAATTTAAAATATGGCATCAGATAGTTGGTATTAAAAAAAAATAAATACAGTACTGTATATTGATACGTGAATCAGGTGACGTATGCCCTGCATGCCATTGTCTAGGCAACTCATCTGTTACCAGTGACCTGGCCAGTAAAGACATGTTGTGCCATGGTATGAAATTCAAGGCCAGAGTGATTCCCCAATTGATGACAGTGTTGAGGACAAAGTTTACGTAGCATTAGAGGAAGAAACAGTCAGAAATGATGATCAGGTAATGTTGCCAAAAAAGGTGCAGTATATTGATGTGTTTGGTGAGTGAAACCACTTATATTACCTATATTATTGTGTGAAAACCAATATACTCTTGTACTACATATAAATTTGTACCAAATAAATATATAAATAAATAAATATAAGTGGTTTGGAAGTTCCCCTCCCATAGATCACACTTTCTCTGGAGCCAAGGCCCATAGAAAACACAGCGAATGTGAGGGCATTCTTACCTGTAGCAGAATTTTAAAGGTTAGGTGAGCAATTTCTCAATGAATTTTTGATGTTTCTCATAAAAAGCAGAGTTTTTAGCCAAAAAAATCGAAAATCTTAGGGGGAAGTAATTGGTTAAGAATCTGCTGGGACGGGGCAGGTTAATATAAGGCTACATGTGAGACATTGGCATTTATATAAATGCCTAGTAACCTCAAATGAACAGTCGACATACTCTAAAATTATACGAATAATCTTCATATTATGTCTACATTCTCAGCTAATCAATCAGTCTCAACCTACTGCATCCAAAAATTACAATAATAATTACTGAAGACAGCTGTGGGAGACGCCAGATTATAATTCAGAGTTGACTACAGTGAGGCAGAAACAAGTTAATTACAGTAACCTTCCCACTATCCGTTGTAATAGAGCCAAAGGCATGACCGGAAAGTGGTCTTGTCCGGATAGTGGCCCTGAAGCTCCAGCACCAGTTATTCCTAACCCTAACCTAACCTAAATCAGAAAACCACCTACCTACCTCCCTACCGGACGTGCATAGCACTTATTTAAGACCCCATTCACGTAAATAATGGACACAAAGCATGAATTAATTGAATTTTAACCAAAAAATGATGATTTTGAGGAGAGTAAGGCAGAGGTGTTCACAAGTTGACAGCATAGTGTAAGTAAGTATCAGACATGGCAGTCACTAAGAAAATCACCCTTTCTCACATCTTATGCACAAAAATATGGGATACAAAGCATGAAATAAATAAATTGTTACCAGAAAATTATGATTTAGTGGTGAGTAGGGCAGAAATGTTCACCAGTTGACTAGATAGTGAATGTATGTAAGAGACATGGTAATCACTGAGAAAATCACCTCTTTCACAGCCTGTGCACTCAAATATGAAGTAAATAAAATGTCTAT
>JAGKTI010011319.1:13284-26640 GCA_018397915.1 Birgus latro
GAAGAAAGAGGGAAAAACAAGGAAGAGGGAAGTCAGGAGAAGAAGTGGGAAGAAAAAAAAAGGAGGAAGAAGAAGAGAGGAAAAGAAAATACTGGACGAGGAAGAAGAAAGATAAAAGAAGTGCTTGAGAATGGGGTAGTGGAATGTTAAGGTGTGAGGGTGGCATTTTCCTCGCCTCGCTGCTTACTAAATAATGAAGACGAAGGCTGCAAGAGATCGAGCAGATATGGTAATGCGGGGGAGGTGAGAGAGAGAGAGAGAGAGAGAGAGAGAGAGAGAGAGAGAGAGAGAGTAGTGTGTGTGTGTGTGTGTGTGTGTGTGTTTTGTGAGATACCACTGCGCCTGAAACTAATATTAAGAGTCGGCAAATAGTTACCACAACCACAACCACAATCACCACATCCACTGCTACCAGACGGGCAAACACCTACAGAATCTCCGTTTTTAACTGCATGAAACTTTTGCAGCTTCTTTCGTCAGCTATGGAAGTGTCAGGGATGATTCTCAGCTACAAACTTTACACTTAACTTCAGCTTTAAGTGGGCATATGTTACCTCTGTCCGTCATCCTGAAGCATTTTAGTAATATTTTCATACTGGTTACGTTTGGTGCATTCTCAGTCTTGTAATTTCTCACAATACTCAATACACAGTACACATAAATTACTTACACTTTCACAGTACACACACCTGCAAGACACACACATACCTACACATTTTAAACACCAGAACGGAACAAACGCTGTACATATCTGAACAATGCATACACCTGAAAAGAACACACAGTCACACCACACCCACCTGAACAGTACACACACTAGTACAGTACACACACACACACACACACACACACACACACACACACACACACCTCTTCGTGATCTTCCCAGCTATCATCTAATTATATCGAAGTGTCTTGACGTGTGAGAGTGACAATGTAGGGGAAAGGGGGGAAAATGTTGAGAGAAAAGGGAAAATGGAAAGTTGAGGGGAGATGTGGAGGAAAAACTGACGCACGTAGAAGAAATAAGGGGGAGAAGAACGCAGAATAAGGGAAATATAAAAGGGAAATCAGGGAATAAAGATGCAACGTGAAAAGAGGACATTTTGAGGAGAAGTGAAACATATCTAGCACTTCATTTCACCCGTGTTACTTTGAATAATTTAGCACTACGAGTTGATGGGATAGATATGGAAGTATGTGCGTGTTGGAAGGGTGTGGTGTGAGAGAGTAGGGTTAGAGGGAGAGAGCCAGGTGAGGGAGGGGGGAGGTGGGGGAGGTAATATCAAGGTTGAAGAAGATTTAATTGAATATGAAATAGGGGATAAATAGAGAGATGGAGGGGGTGGGTCAAGTGGTGGGGGTCAAATGAAGATATCAAAGGGTGAAATGATGGTAGAGAGGATGGGTCAGGGGAATATTTGGCAGAACAGGAGGGTTTGATGGAGGTGGAATGGAGCGGAATTACATAAGGGCGACTGTGGGTGTGTGTGAAGTTGGTGGAGGTGGGAAGGTGGGTGGATGAGGTAGTACAGTGGAAGCAGTGCCAGGGAGAGCCCCACCCTGCCACAGTGCCACAGGACAGGGACTTTTGCGACATACCGAAGTGCCACCAGGGTTGTGAAGGAGGGAGGAGCCACACTCTCGCAGAAGAATCAGTGAGCCTTTGACATCAGTGCACAGAAATATAAATTTTTCTCTCATACGCTGACTGAGATTTACGTTCTACATTATACCGTATGTGCGAAAGCTAAGAAATAACAAATAACGTAAAGTAGGAGCCTGTGATGCAAGGAAGTTAGTATAATAGCATATATTTAAACGCAACAATATAGTCATAATTAGTGCATCCGTTACAGTATCAGGATGTTTTGCAAAAGACACCCTTGCCTATTTTTTCGCACCTGTGAATCTTTTTTCACGTCTTTGCCCACCTATTTCAATATTTCTTTTTTCGAGCCTCTCCCTATTTTTTCACTACTTGGCCTATCTTTTTCCAACCTTTGCCTATCTTTTTCATACTTTTATCTATCTTTTTCACACCTTTCCCTATCTTTTTCACACCTTTGTCTCTTTCCACCCCTTGCTTATCGTCTTATACCTTTCCTTATCTTTTTCAAATCTTTTCCTTTTTAATTTTACAGAGAAGGAGATAAAGAGCAATAAGTATATAAATCTTACTATATTTTGAGTTCATTATCTGATATTCTTTCAACCCGAGGATGTATTTTTTTTTTTTACTCCTGTTGCCGTCAGACGATTTTATTTAGCATGGGATAGCCAACCGATAATGCAAGGGTTAATGAGGGCTTTGGCTCGTATTCTCGTCGGTTGAGGAAGCCCCCTAACACCTCTTCCTTAGCGGTTCATTTTTGGATATGGATGATTAATATCCATTTGAACGTTACGTGTGGGGAGTATGATGATATTGGAAGGATTTATGTAACACAGAAGAGGATAGTAAGGTGAAATAAACATATTAAATCGCCTAGGAAAAGTGTTAGGGAGCTTCATTAACCTACAAGAACTCGAGCCTTTAACCCCTCTATATCGGTGTTCGTCCTTAACCTGAAGAAAATCGTCAGGACGCAGAAAGAATTAAATGACGTTCTCTGACTGTTGAGATTAACATTGAGGATATGGATTTTTTTCTCTTTTTTACGATGGTTTGTTTGAAAGCATCGTTTATTCTGAATTACAAGTAAAACTGTGTGATTTAAGTTGTTCATATTATCACTCCCTAACCCTGCTGTTAATTCAAACGTTCATATTTTTGTGGATATAAATGCTTCTGTATTCCAATTGGCTCTTTCGCATTTACACACTAAACACGACTCCTTTATTTCATTTTCCTTTCCTTTTTTCCTTTCGATTTTCTCCCTTTTTCTCACTAGACCATTTTTTTTTTCCCCAGCCCAGACAAGCTTCTCGCTGTGGAAAGATATGATGGAACTGTACTTAACTTTTTCGTAAAACCAAATTTCGATAAGCATTTTTTGTTTTTTGTTTTTCGTTTTTTGCTCTAGGTCAAGAATAAACCGCAAAAGAGGAGTAGTAGCACGATTTTTTCTGAGTCTCTCTCTCTCTCTCTCTCTCTCTCTCTCACACACACACACACAATATGACAGTTATGCTCACTGAAGGCTATGGCAGCACGACGCAAGTGCACTGTCGACGATCGGGCTCAGTGTTTTTCTATGACATTTTATATTCAGGACAAAGAAAACTATATAGGAAGTAAAAAGCATAAGGCGTGAGAAAAGCCTGTACACCACGAGTCATATACAGTATATAAACAAATAAATAAATAAAAGGGTATAGAGTGAAAAGCATAAGGAGTGAGACAAAGCCAGACATTGTCAGTCAGAAAAATCAACATGTATGTCGTGTTAATCAGTCCCATCTCACACCCTGGGGCTGGATCAATAAACACACGTGCGATCTGGTTAGCGTGTGTCCCAGCCACGTGTGACTTGACGGTCAGTTCGTGTTCCTTTTCATCGTGGTCCATACCGGGAGCTTTAAGTATCAGCACGAAAACTTTCCATCAAGTGAAAGCCTTATAATGAATGAGGATGCAAGAAGCGCCAAATCCTGAGCTGTAAAGAACTCAGATATGCAGCAGATGGGATAAAAAGGAAACAGATATCTGTAGTTTCAATTTATGGCTCAAGCTTCCATGCTTATATCTGTCTCTTGTATGGAGATGACGATCTTGACAAAACCGAACTACTTAAGAGGCCATGGGTGGAGTGTTGTAGGAATGATGATGTCTGTGTGGCCCCTACACTACCATTACCACAAAGCTCACTAATACTACTTATACTGGTGCTCACAACAGGGTTCCTCTCTTCCCAGTTACGCCGAAGCTCCACGACCACACCTAACTAACTGAGAGGACAAGAGAAGGAGAGTTGTAGGAGAGATGGCAACACTGTGGGGCCTACGTCACCGCCACCACAAGGCTCAACAACACCTCTCCTTATGGTGGCCTCTGCTGCTGTTTCTGTTGTTGATTTGCCCGGCTAGTGTTGCACCAGATACAGGTTAGGCATCACGTGAGAGTGTATAAATAAACATACATAGTAGGTAAGGCTTTTTATTATTATTATTATTATTATTCCCACTACTACTACTACTACTGCTATTATTATTACCGGAGTGAAATATTGGTACTACTTTCCATACCAGATCTGAGAGATATTTATTCTGGCCAAGTTTTTCTCTCACCACGATGACGTATATTATGGATTATTCTTGCTACCAACAGACGATTTTGATTCAGTAAGGAGAGACTTTATTTTTTTTACCAAAAGAGATTAGTCTTCATTAACTCCTTCAGTACAAGAGGTCTCTACTAAGCTGAAATAATAGAAGTCCTCTCTCTCTCTCTCTCTCTCTCACTCTCTCTCTCTTTATGTCAACTCCAGGTGGCGAACTGACGAAGAACTTTCTGGAGATGGAAGAACTACTGGCGACGGGAGGACGAGCAGAGGTGTTCGAGATGGAGAGACTGAGAGACGAGATGAAGGGACAGAAGAAGGAGGAGGCTGAAGACAGAACGACGGAGGAAAGAGAGGAGGAAGAAAAAGAAGAAGACGCAGAGGATGGGATGGAAAGAGACATGATAGAAGGCGTGGTCATTCTCAAACACGGGGCCAACCTCAACATCACCCCAACTTTAGATCCTTTCCCTGAGTACTATAACTTCACCGTGTGCCTCCTTGCCCAGTTCCCAGGTGGAGACGGCACTTTTTTCCACTATAGCGTCAACAATACACACTTAAAGGCTGGTTAGTATACTGGCCACCTTTGTATCCCATATCTCCTCTCTGCAGCATCAGGTATCTCCATGTAATTGCCTCTCATTATCACCTTATTGATCTCCTACCTTTATACCTTGTTATCTTCTGCTTCAGCATCGTCAGCATCCTCCTAACTATCCATCATTATCTTCTATCTTTCACCTCCTTCCACGACGCATCACTAACACCCATCAGTTGGCTTGGTACACTCCTTTTACTCAAACTTGGACTAAAATTGCCACGTCTCTTTCTTGAAATATAGGCCGTGACGAGAAATGAACACTCTAATATGATGCTAGTCACGAAAAAGTGCGGTGCAAAGAAGGAAGCACCTGAGCATTGTCTTTTTATGTCAGTGAGCTACGTGAAATAAGCTACGAAAGGACGAAAATCTGAGTCAAGTTAGCGTGAAAGTGCTATAGTATTTTCAGTCTTCTGTCTTTGTATACTTTACCTTCTTCTGTAGCTTAATAATCCATGTTGTAACTTTCCCGTATCTTGCACAGTCGCGTATAAATGTTTGCTTATTATTCCTGCTTCTCATTTAGGGCACGTCCGTCACTCTACACTGAGGTTACGTCTGCTGCTTCACACTTAGAGCATGTTTGTTACTTCACACTTAGGGCATGTAGAGTGTAGCCTGCAGTCCACTGGGTTCACATTTCACATGAGCTAGGAACCACAACAACAACACATCACTTTCCTCCTTAACTCATCTTAAGAATCTTCTGTACGGAGAGAAACAAACCAGTCCATTCTCAGCTTAGGAATATCAGCCAGCGGAGGAAAATGAGAGGCAGAGAAAGTGAAATAGTAGGTGAACTTTTGCCTCGACTGTATCAACTCCTTATCATGTATCTTATCAGTATCTTATCAGCGGCGAAGTAGAGAGGTCAGACATCCTTATCATCACCATGAGATTCACAACTTACTCAGAATTTTGTTATTTTAGTTTCTTCACCTTAACTTGGCTCAACTTTTCGTCCTTTTGTAGCTAATTACACGTAGCACAATGACAAAGACAATACTACGGCTATACATCCATTCCATAACACTGCTTCGTGACTAGATCCATATTCTAGTGTTAAGCCATCGTTACAACCCAGCAGTCAGGATGGAGAGATGGTAGTTTTAGGACAAGTTAGGGCAAAAGGAGTGCACCATCTTAGAAATCTCGTGTCTAAGAATACGGTGGATAAATCTGAGCAATCTTTTTCTTCTTCTTGCAGCAAAATCGTTGACTGGAGACCTCATTATTACCGCCAACTTCACGGTGTACCAGTTTAGCGTGACTCCTGCGCCCAGCACTTGGTCACCTCTGTGTTTCGGCTACAGCGCCTCCACCAGACAGGTCACTACAGTCCGTTTGTGATAACTTGACGAGATCTCCAACCCCTTCCAGCTCAGTTGATGATTAGTTGTAGTCAGATAAGAAGATCAGTTTGAGTAGCAACCCAAGGAGACTCATTTCTACAACTAAGATGAACTGAATTTAACCACGATTTACTACTGAAGCTGTGGTAGTGGTTCATTTTCATTTCTAGTGTTCTAAATTGATAAAAATGATCCACCCCCTCAGGTGGGGAGATAATTTTGACTATTAACCAAGGAGATTCACTTGTGCCACATAGCTCAGGTTACCTGAATTCAACCACGGTTTAATATTGAAGGTGAGGCGGTGGTTCAGTTTCATTTCTACTTGACAAAATTGAGCCCCAACTTGAATATTGAACCAGGATTAGGTGACATGAGGCTGACAGGACACTAAATGAAGTGAAATGATAATGAATGGTTCAGCATGCAAGTTGGGGGACATTACTCAAAGTTAAATGGATGGACTATTGTAACTCATTCATGATTTGCGTGGGCAGATCGAAGAGTGAGATTATCTTTACCGATCAGTGGTGTTTGATAATTTACACACACACAGACACACACACACACACACACACACACACACACACACACACACACACACACACGCACACACACACACACACACACCATCCTTCTTTCTCAGTGCAATCCGTTTCTCACACCAAAGCCAAGGAGTTTCCAGTTGAAAGTGATTTGTCTCTAGGGAATGTCTCAAACAGTCTTATAACTCAAAAGCGTCTCTGCCATCCTTCCCCTGTGCTCACAATCTAGACACTATAGGCTTGTTGCAGATTTATACAGACTCTTTATTGTTATACCTGAAAGAACAGCATACGTCTTAGTGGGCATGTGTGTAAATAGGAAACATTAGTGAATTATACAAAATTTCTCTGCTATCTTATTTTTTTTTTCTTATAGTCTAGCCATAAGGTCTACTGTAGTTTGATACACATTTACCGTATATCTCTATATGTAATATCTTTAGTGAGCATATGTCTAAGGAAATATTTAATGAGCTATATAAATCTTCTCTGCTATCCTTTCCTTCTATTCTTAGTGTACCTACCACACTATAAACATTTTTTTTTAGAAGTTCAGATATTGCCATGCTGTCCTAAATTATAAAAAGAAATATGCACAATATAGAGTGACACAGATTTGCCTCACAACCAAGGGAGAACATACTGCAGACAGCATGTAATTACATCTTGACCATTAATGTATTTTCATCCATTATCTTCGCATCCCTGTAAATGTTGTATAAATATTGAAGTAAATCTATCTGTATGCTTCTCCAGTGTCTAGGACATGCAAAGCAACCTTGAATTGTCATGCTTTTCCCCCAAGCATTTTTCCTATAAATATTCCTGTAGAAATGCCCAATTTTTTATTCAAAATGCAAATTTCTCCCAGTCATTTTTACTGATCTTCTGTCTTGCAGGCCTGGGCAGTGCTGGATGGGAAGCTTCTAGACATTAAAGGACAAGCCAAATCTTGGGTGAAAGATTATATCCTTGGCGCGAGTCTGGGTACTCCACACAGTTACTTGCAGACGGACGCGTGGGTGGTTGGATTGTCAGTGGTGAGTGGGCAGACAGTCCTGCATGATCCTGCCTCCGCCACCTGCCACTCTCTGGTCACCTGGAGTGGCCTCAACACCCTCACCTGGCACCGCCATAACCACGTCCTCACCACCCATCACCCTCGACAGGAGTTGTGCTCCCCCAGTCGCCACAGCTTCTGGCTGGACACTCAGAGCAACTACCGGCAGGCACACCGCCAGTGTCAGGCCATGGGAGGCCACCTGCCGGCCTCACACACTGATATCACACTCGCCCCGCCTCCTCACTGCGCCACACACCATGTGTCCTGGCTGGCTGCTGGACATATCACCTCTCCTTCCCAGGGCTCAGAGCCTCTGCACTGCCCCACTCTCCTACCCAATGGCACCACAGGCTCACGCTTCTGCTTGGCTGAGCTGCCTTGTAGTGCCTGTGTTGCCCCCACCTGGCTCCGTTACACCCTGTACGGCCCCATCAACCTCCATGATCGATATTTCTTCCTTAAAATCACACCTGACGGACGGACATCTTTTCAAGGACTTCATGGTGTCTCATTTATCTCAAAGAAAAATGATAGCTGGGTATTGTGGTCCCTCCTCTTCCGTCAGCAGTGGTATTTGACTACTGAGGCTTGGCCAGTGGGTCGACAATTATGGCAATCAGATCTAACCAAGGCTGTGCTTACTCTCACTGTCTGTACTCCCTTCCAGTTTTCAGATTACAGTGGCCACTGTGTGCCTAGACGCAGTCGCTGTGACCGTAGCATTGACACCGCCGATGGGAGTGACGAACTGGACTGCCTAAGTCGTGAGGTGGACAGTACGAGTCGTGAACTGCCCTTAACTGTGGAAGGAGTGACAGACATGAGCGTTTCCATCGACGAGTTAACAGTGTCTAACATTGAAATAACAAACGGGGCAACACATACCACAAAAATGGCTCTCTTACTTCACCTGTCTTGGAAAATCCAAGACAATCAGTTCAGGGATTTGACTGATTTTAAGGTGTTTACATGTAGTGAATTCTGGCATCCTCGTTTCTTAATTGACAACCTGAGGGGAAATATAAATCCCAGTCCGTCCATGAAGCAATGCAGAGTGGCGAAGAGGAAGTCAGAGTATCTAGACCTGAACGACCATCTAATGGGTGAGTTATTAATAGTCCTCGCTGCTTAACGTCTTTTGCATCCCCATTCTTGCTGTCTCCAGACGATTATATATCTATATCTATATCTGTCTATCTATATTTATGCATATCAAATTTTTCTGCTTAATCTTGCCACTATCACACCATTCTCCTCAGCTTAGGGGAGCGCCATAGTAGACCCTGCTGATGGGACAACTCTTTTCTTCGCCGATTTTTCTTGCTATCTCCGGATGAACTGTTACCAGCCTAGGAGTGCACCCCAGTAGTGAAGTGATTGATGGAGTCTATATCTAACCGCTCCACCTCAACTCTCTCTGAAGCCGAACAAAATAGTTTGTGTGAGGCAGCATTAAAACGAAAAAAATACCTCATCGGACAAAGGGATAAAGTAACAAGCTTTTGAAATGCATTACTGGTATGTGACCTCGACCTCTGATCTACTGTACCCCAGATCCAATGGGTGATTAGTCATATGAAGGAGGGTGGTGTTAGATGGAGGGAAGGCAGCCTGTTGGTAGAGGGGAGGGTGACATGGAGGTAATTTTTTCCATGGCCACCCCTTCTGGGACTAAGGCGTCTCGCTATAGATAGATTAGGAAATATATATCATACGGCATATCGACTGCCATATAAGCTTAATTATTTTTTCATTTCTTTCCCGCAGGTCGAGCCTTGAAGGGGGACGGAGCGAGGATAACAATGATGATGAAAACGGATATCACGGTCGGATGCAACTACCGCCTGTACCGCTACCCCTTTGGAAGCCACCACTGCTACGCCATCATCATGGTTCAGCATTTCCCCCTCATGAACCTCGTAGTCAACGCCCAGCTGAAGTATGATGGCGACCGCGACCTGGTGAACTACGAATTGGTCGATATAAACCTAACGCAGTCTTTTCTCGCCGCCAATTTAACCTTGTACTTGAAGAGCCAGTATGAGTATTACTTGTTGACCAGCTTCGCGCCTAGTCTCCTCATGTTCATCATCTCGTACGCCACTTTCTTCTTCCCCCTGACGGCTTTCAGTGACAGAGTGATGGCCTCTCTGACGGCGCTGCTAGTTCTGGCGGCTCTCTTCACCCAGGCCTCCTCCAGCTACGTCCACACCACCTACTACAAGCTCATTGATCTCTGGTACGCCGCCGTCATCCTCCTCTGCTTCACGGTCGTCATCTGCAACGTCGTCATCAATGCCATACTGTCCAGTCCCGGGTACAGGACAGTCCTACCCCTTGACGACTCTCCCGCCAAATCACCCGTCACTCTAGGCCAAAAGAGAGCCAGCGCCTGCAACACTGCCTGCTTGCTCGGCCTGCTCCTTGTGGCAGTCTTTGTTGTGGGGATGTTCACCTTGTATGCAAATGAAGTTGTGTAGGTGGAATAATTTTGATCACGGATGGAAGTACTGGCCACTAAAATATATGTTATGTGTCCAGTCATGTAGGAAGAGGGTCTAGGTTACGCCGAAAGTGTTGTATCTTGACCCTCAACATTTCCATCTGAGCAGTTCATGGCACCTGAAATCAAGTTGCACAAAATTTTGTAGAATTACCACATAAGTAAAATTTCAGTTTTGAGAAATTGGTATCTTTCAATTTCAGTCATACGCGATTCATGTGCAGTTACTTTTTGACCTTTAATATTTTTTTTGGTCTCTTTGGAGGTTGTAAATGTAAGTTACTGACCCTGTACCCTACTCGAGATGTAAAAATGTTCCAGATCTAATCATCCTATGGGTATCATACAGCTGTGGATATAATGACTGAACCACTTCGTTAAGATAAATAGCAAAACAACGAATAATGACTCTCTAAACCCATTGATACGATCTTCTGAATTCGATAAACCTTTCAGAATATTATGCAAAAATTTCATAGCTGACTAATAAGTGGAGCTACAGTACTGCATATTATTCTCCGCAGTTGTAAGTGGGAATTATGATTTGGATGATAATGTGTTACTTCACTTACAACTTAGAATTTTTGGTATTTTTTTCACATTTACCCCAAATTCGTGCCAGGAAAAACAAATATACCTAAATTAAAGTCTCTATAACTTAAGCATTTTTTTTTCTCTGAACATCGTCTGGAAAGTTACTTAAATGCCCCTAAAATACTCAGGTTTGTTTACTCTGCACAGGATGCCATCGTTCTTGTAGGTCGCCAGTTTTCTGATTATCTCCCAAAATAAGGTATTGTGGCTGGGCTAAGGCTGGGTAACTTCGGTTTAGATTGGCTCGGTTTTTTTGCTTCTTTCTGGTCTGATTGGTTGAATGTTTAAACCCATTCTCTTTAAAAATGGAGGCTGCCATATGGGCCCTTCGTAAGACGCTAAGTGCATTAATATCTCGGAATCGGTTAATTTCCGAGGGATGCTTATAGAAGAGAATTTGCTTAGAGTTATTTGTACGATAATGCTGACTGTCGGTTTTTCCCGTCGTGAATGTCGCGCAAAGAAAAAAAAAAACACACTCTATTTGAACGTGTTTTAAAAATACAGAAAAAAAAAACTCTCTAACTTTACCAATATCTCTCTCTCTCTCTCTCTCTCTCTCTCTCTCTCTCTCTCCCGCGATTCCGTCACTATTGTTCTCTATTTTTAAATCGATTTTTCCGTTCCTCGTTCCCCTAAATTCTCCTTCACGTCTTCCGTATTTTTCTCCTTCCTTCTCTCCCTCCTTCATTGCTTTCCATCCTTCCTTCCTTCATTTTCCCTTTCCCTCTTTTTTGGTATTTTCCTTTTGTTATCCTTCTTCCTTCTCTCTCTCCTTCCATTCATCCATTTCCCTCCCTCCCTCATTCCTTCATTCTTTCCGTCCATCCTTTTCTCCCTCTTTCCTTCCTTTATTCCTTCCTCCTCTCTCCCTTTCCTTTGCTACTCTCCTATCTCTTATCCTTCCTCACTTCCTCCCTTTCTTTTTTCTTTCCTTCATTATTCCTTCAATCCTTCATTCCTTCTCCCCCTCCTCAATTCATGATTTTCTTTCCCCTCCTCTCTCCCTCTTAATTTCTATCATTACCTCCTTCCTTCTTTTCTTCGTTCCTTTCTTCTTTCCTGTCTCTCCTTCCCTTCTTCCTTCTCATCTTTCCTTTCCTTCGCCTTTCTTCATTCTACCTCTCTTTCCTTCCTCCCTTTCACCGCTCTTCAATCCTTCTTCCTTTCCTCCCTTCTCCCTACCTTCATGTCCTTTCCTTCTCTTCCTCCCTTCCTCCTTCCCTTCTTCCTCCTTCCTCTAAAACACAGACATACCGTACCTCCTTTTGTGAGAGTTCCCCGTCTTGAGAGGCCACAACAGAAAATGGACACACAAAAACATTCTCCTCTCCTGCTCTCTCTCTCTCTCTCTCTCTCTCTCTCTCTCTCTCTCTCTCTCTCTCTCTCTGTCTCTCTCTCTCTCTCTCTCTCTCTCTCTCTCTCTCTCTCTCTCTCTCTCTCTCTCTCGCTCTCTCTCTCTCTCTCTCTCTCTCTCTCTCTCTCTCTCTCTCTCTCTCTCTCTCTCTCTCTCTCTCTGCGTTTTCCTCCTCCTCATTTTCCCTTCCTATTTTACGTTTGAATCTCTCTCTCTCTCTCACTCACTCTCTCTCTTTCTCTCTCTCAGCACCTTTCTCTCCCCCTCCCCCCTATTTCACCCTCTTTACTAATTGCCAATTTCACGCTGCCTGACCCACTGTGGCCCCGAACAATGAGGGAAGGGGGTGGAGGAGAGCGAGGGGGAGAGAGGGGGGAGGAAGAAAAGGGGAGGGGGAGAGAGGGGGAGGAAGAAAAGGGGAGGGGGAGAGAGGGGAGGGGAAGAAACGTGGTGGGTACGTGAAGGGGAACGTGATGAGAAGGAGAGGAGAGGGGGAGGAAAGGGAAGGGGAAGGGGGAGAAGGAGGGAGGGAAAGAGGGAGAAGAGGAGAGGGGAGGAGGAGGGGAGGAAGATGAAAAACCAGGAGGGGGAGGGGGAGGGAAATGGGGTGGGGAGGAGGAGAAGGAGGAGAGACGATGGGAAGGGGAGAAAAAGAGTGAAAAAAAAGGGAAGAGGAAAAAGTGGAGGGGGGTTGAGAAGAGAGGGAAGGAAATTTGGGGTGAAGAGAGAGAGAGAGAGAGAGAGAGAGAGAGAGAGAGAGAGAGAGAGAGAGAGAGAGAGAGAGAGAGAGAGACTCCACGAAACACAGTACGCTGAATTAAACGTAAAAAGATTCGTGCAGAAAAGGAACAGTACATTAACAGATGAAATGTCATATGTTTCAGGTCATTCAGGGTTCACCTCACCGCAGACTTTCGCTCAGTCCTAAGTGGATTGGGTCGTGTAGGGAAGCACTTTACCAGATTCACTTGCATTCACTTATCCTTTTCTTCCTTCCTTCCTTTCTACCTTCCTTCTTTCTTTCCTTCTTTCCTTTCTTCCTTCCATCAGTTATTCATTCATTCGCCTCTTCCTTCCTTTCTTCCTTTTCTTTCCTGCTTCCTTTATTCCTTCCT